>WJSH01001322.1:2958-18096 GCA_009757365.2 Lepidium campestre | reverse complement strand
CCAGAATAGGTTGTTTCTTTATGCCTTCATGCTTATTAATCACCTATGATGATAGGGTTAGGTTGTATGCTTGATTGAGATCATTTGTCATGAGAATGAATTTGATTGCTTTAAACCTATTATCTAGAAATGATTCTTGAATGGTTTGTTAAGTAATCAAGAGATCCCTAGCTAAGCCAAAATCGATACCCTCATTCCTCAAGAGCCCTAACTTTCCATATTGCTTTCCTTTACTTTCATTTGTTTTGTTAGCTATCTTATTGCTATTGTTGGTCTTTGTGTTCTGTTCTATTGCTTTAACTTGTTTATTTCGTTTTGTTTCACTTAGGTTGATAGATTTCATCACTTGATTGGCTTGGATTTGGTTGATCTAGTGTATTCTAAGTGTTAGCATCTTCACCTGATTGGATTGATACTTATTTACTGCGATGATATGATAGTGTGATAGGAATTGCTAAGTAGTATAAAAATTCTACTATCATCCCCCTTGGGGAAGAGACTCTCCGAATTAAGGTACCAATTTACCAACTTTTGTAAATAGCTTTTAGTAGTATTTCCTTCTCACCGTCCCAACATAATCCAAGGAAAAGGGTAAACAAAAATGCATAATCAAAACAATTAAAAACGAAAACTATGTACAAAAGGTAGTGGATTGGTACCATTTAGTTTGGAGAGTCTCTACCCAAAGGGGGAGAGTAGGAGCCGCATTGGCATTGTCCCGGCGAGTGCGTTCTTCTTCATCGGAGATGTATCCGGAGTAGGGAGTGGAGGGTCCCAGAGCTGACTGCACCACTCGGGCTTGACATGGGAAGAAGTGTCAGGAGATCTCCAATTGTCGCACAATCGTCTCGTCCTCCTGTCCCTCAAAGGTTATGTTGAGGAAAGATCTCAAGGTCGTTTTGTGAGGTTGATGTTCGTTTTCTTCAAAACACACAAATAAATACAACAAGCACGAACAACTATGACATTGAAGTACTTGAGGTTCGAATCCACAGAGAATCTAAAATCAACACATTAGGACTGCAAGAATTCAAACTTGAGCTAGAGCAATATATAAAAGGTGATTAAAGTAAAGCTAAACTTAAACAAAGAAACTAACTAGCAAAGTGAAATGATAATCAAATAGAGATCATGGGTTTAGGTAAGAAAGTTGATCTAAAAACCAATCAAACCAAGAAACTCAAGCACACATTAGCTACCATCCTAGGGCATGAGGCTCATTCAATCTAGATCAACCCACTCTCATGGCAGTGACCCCTATACGATCAATAGGTTAAGCTAAACTCTCATTTGCTCTCCTACAGTCTCAAGCATTAACACACAAGCTCACAAAGACCACTTTCCACCCTAACATCAACTCTCATTGGCTAGGGAAGGAAACCCCACAAAAAGACTCTTTAAGGACTTTCATCGAACACCACTCGGGCGATGTCTTTCCCACCATCAAGATTACTAGTTGATCAAACAAAACCTAGCATTAAGCTCATCTTAAGTGGAGGAACAATAAATCTAACAACTTAAGCACAAGATTCAACCATAAAATCCCTAGATCTACAAAACGATCAACCAATAAATCCACTACTCAACCATCACAAGCATGAAACTAAGGAAGAAGATGACTATAAACAAAAGCATAAACATATTGATAAACAAAATCATAAACAAGGTCATAAACAAAATCCATAAACAAAAGCAAGAACAAAATGAAAGAGAAAAGAAAAGAGAACAAGAAATCTCAACACATGGGAGATGATGATCCAAATATCATCATCCCCAAAAAGGGGAAATCAATCTTCAATCTCTCTATAAACTCTCTCTCTTCGTGGCTGCTCTCTAAAGCTGAGAAGAATTATGTTTCAACCCTTAAGCATTAGGGTTTTAAGGTTCCAAAATGAGTTGGGTCGACCCAAGACAAATTTGGCCGGATCCAAGTGAAATACAAGGAAAAAACATGTGCTGGAAAGTGGACTGGCCGGTATAGGGTCTGGACCGGTCGGTCTTGGGTCTGGACCGGTCGATCTTGGCTTGGAACGTCAGAAAATGGTCCGATGACCGGCCGGTCTCAGTTCGGGTCCGGCCGGTCTCGTCTCTGGTTTGTCCGATCCTGAGTAAAAGTGTCATATCTTCCAAACCACGTGTCCAAATGCCTTCCAACCAACGCCAAATGCAAGCTGACTCTCTTGGCTATATTGTGTCCAAATATCATACAATTACATGCAAGGAAAGGCCTACATTTTCTAACAATCTTGAGCATGAAGCCCCAACGGACCTATCATGAGTAAACTCGTTGTATCTCTCTAACCGTTTGTCTAAATGCCTTCAAACCACAGCTAAATGAAAGCTAACTCTTTTAGCTATCTTGTATCCAAATTTCAATCAATTCCATTGGGTGGAAGACTTTCAAACGATCCAATCAACAGAACCGACTTTCCTTCTTTGTTTGATGCATTTGACTTCATTGTTTTGCTCCACATTCATCTCTAAGTCTCCATTCCTCCAAATTGGCTCGAAATCACCTAGAAAAGACTCAAAGAAAGGAAAAATATGCAACTCTCTATTCTAAGACCCTAAAATGCAAAATGAGTGAAAACCTATACTAAATTGAATAAACATAAGTCCTAAATGATGCGAAATGTGCTAGATTATGCATGATAATGAAGCTAAATATAGTGTATATCAGAAGTCGGGTGATGTTTTGCATTTTTCAAACAACACAATCAAATAAATACAACAAATGCAAACAACTATGACATTGTAGCACTTGAGGTTCAAATGCAAGGAATCGATTTAAGCAAAAGAAGATAATGGTTTGGTTTTGTAACAACTTAATGAATGCAAACAAACTAAAAGCAGAGCAATTTATAATTGATTTAAAGCAGTGGATCTAAGGATAGGTAATCAATCTAGAGGGATAACAAACACATCAAGATGCTAAAGGTTTCAACTAACAAGAACCATCCTAGGGCATGAGGCTCATTCAATCTAGATCAACCCACTCTCATGGCGTTGACCCCTATGCGATCAATAGGTTAAGTTAAACTCTCATTTGCTCTCATACAGTCTCAAGCATTAGCACACAAGTTCACAAAGACCATTTTCCACCCTAACAACAACTCTCATTGGCTAGGGAAGAAAAACCCACAAAAAGACTCTTTCAGGACTTTCATCGAACACCTCTCGGGCGATGTCTTTCCCACCATCAAGGTTACTAGCTGATCAAGCTAAACCTAGCATTAAGAACATCTTAAGTGGAGGATCTATAGATCTAATAACCTAGCATCAAGATTTATTCATTAAACCCCTAGATCTACCTGCCATTCAACCCATTAGGTGACTACTCACACATATCCAAACAAAACACAACATGAACAACAAACATATCCATAATGAAAAGAGAAAATAGAGAAGGGATAAGAAGGAACTCTTTTTGATTGGTGAAACAGAAAAATGATCATAAATCCATCCAAGATTCTTCCTTGTTCTTCCTCAAACTCAAATCTCTCAAACAAGATCCAAATGATAAAGATTTGAAAAACTACTCAAAAGGAAAAAGTATGTTGGTTCTCCTTGAAATCCAAAGGGTTTTGGGCTTTTATAGTGTTGCCAAGAAATCCTAAAAATGAACCAGGTCAACTCGGGACAAACCGCGATTGACTTAACCTAAAAATAAAATAGAAGCCCTTCGCGGCCTGGGACCGGCCGGTCGCGGCTTGGGATCAATCGATCACTGGCTGCCTCGGCCGGTCACTGGGTCCTCGGCCGGTCACTGGGTCCTCGGCCGGTCTTCCTTTAGCCTCGGTCGGTCGCCACGGCGTTCGTCAATTCGGGTAACGGTACCGGGCTGGTCTTGTCTTGGGTCCGGCCGATCGCATCTCGGCCTCGGCCGGTCGCAGGGCGTACATGTGTCCCCACCTACACAAGAAAATTGTTGATAAAACTCCAAAATACGCAATGGGGGTGAATTCTCTTTTATATGAACTTTATATCACCCTTTAATTCGAATTAGCTAAAGCAATAAGAGATGTCGTTTCTAGTCTATCTCTTTCTATTTCTATATATGAAAAGTTGCAAAATCATCATATAATAATCCAGAAATTGAAATAGAAAAGAAAAAAGGGAGAATCGTAACCATAGAATACGACCCTAATCGAAATGCATACATTTGTCTCATACACTATGGGGAATGTAGTTGGGCTTTCATGTTGATCCGAATGAATCATCTTTTTCGCGGAGTGAAATCTTTTGGTACTCCCGAAAAACAAATCTTGATCAAACCTATATTAGCCCAATGGATACAATTTTCTTCCCTATGAGTTCTAGTTTCAATAAGAATGCTAGTTCTTACTGTTCATATCATTAGTGCAATAAGGATGATACTTCAGTAATGGTTGACATAGCTTAGTTGCAGAGGACTGAATATCCTTGTGTAGTAAGAGGAGTAGTTATGAACCCTGTCGACCATCCCCATGGAGGTGGTGAAGGGAGGGCTCCAATTGGTAGAAAAAAACCCGTAACTCCGATTGATTATTTTTTAATTCTAATACAATACAGAAGAACTACCAAACTGAAACCATTAAAAGAACACCCAATAATTTGAAGAAAAGGGGGAATTCTTCTCAATATACATACTAGGATTAGGACTATGATACAAGAAACTTACAACATTGTTGCTGCTCATGGTTATTTTGGTCGATTGATCTTCCAATATGCTAGTTTCAACAACTCTCGTTTATATCACCCTTCAATTCGAATTAGCAAAAGCAATGTCTCCTTGCATTCAAACATGGGTTTGATTCACACTCCATGTTCTGAGAAATATTTACAGAGGCAAAAACGAAAAAACTCTTGATTATTGATACATTCTATCAATTTCAATTGGTCAATAACGACAGAGTTACATCACACCCCTTCCCATTATTTTACATCCCAGAGGGGCTATTTTTGTTACCATGAGATATATTAGCAGCTGCCGATCATTTGATTGGGATGAAATTTGGAATGGGTACACGACGGAATCGTTGACAATTGAATCCAACTTCTCCCATTATTTTCATTTCATACCCGTAATAGTGCAAAAGGAAAGCCCGGCTCCAATCCAAGTTGTTCAAGAATAGTGGCCTTGAGTTTCTCGACCCTTTGTAGAAAAAGAAAAAATCGGAATTGATCGATCTCTTTCTCGAAACAAACGATGGTACACTCGAATTGTATTATTTAAGTACTTATTGCTTGCCAAAGATCCTACTTCTACAATTGGTGGGTCACCGGGTTATTCAAATAAGTCGCTGATAAAAAATTGTTTTGGACGATGCTTATGTAGAAAGCCCTTTTTTGTGAAGTTACAAAGGTTGTACCTGTGAACCAACCCCCTAAAGCGAAATAGGCACAAGGAAAGAGCTCATACACTATGGGGATGGTGAGAAGAGATATATTTTACATCCCAGAGGGGCTATAATTGGAGATACCAAGTCTCTTCCTTTTTGCGTATGGCATCGCCACTCCCTTTGGCAGCATCCACTAATTCCAGAAAGAATTCAGTTCAGATGTAGGATACCTATCCAGAAGTTATTTATCAGCCAAGCATTCTTCTTACGGCTAGATCCAATCTCCTGGTCCCTGCGGAAAGGAAAAAGAATTTTGGGTCTTCTTTTTCATCTCCGATCACTCGATAATTTCCACAAGCGCAAATTCCACTCTTTATAGGCCCAAAAATCCAGATAGTGGATTTGTTTCTGTCTTTTGTTGAATCTTTTTCAAGGCTCGATAGATAATTTGATAAGGCAATGAGGTATCCTACATCTGAACTGAATTCTTTCTGGTTAAAGAATCTTTTTCTAGTTGCTCTGGAACAATTAGGACAATAAACATGGTATCAAACATTGTATCAAACCCTATACTTTATACATCATGAAACACCAATGAAGAAATATGCAATTGTGCTTCCACAAATCACACTCTCACCCTAGCCTAAGCTGAAAAACGGACAGCTGCCTTAATCCGGGATTTTCCGATGAACGATTCCTCTGATTTTGGATCGCCAAGCTGATCTGAACATTAGATTTTTGGGGCTTTCCAATGATAGGTTGATCGACTCACAGTTCCTTCTGGTTCAAGGGAAAACTGCTTCCAAATTTTTCCTATTCGAAAATCCGATCTACACAAAACTGACATGGGAAAACAATCATAAGAAACTCCGATTGATAAACTGTTTTCTGCCATAGGTAAATTCAAAGGTTAAAATTACACTCACCAATGTTCAGCTGATTCCAAATCTTCTAACCCTTTCGTTTATTTTTTTTCCTTCACGTGGACAAATTAGATCATAACAACAATAGAGAAAAGATGACATCTAGGATTTTGAGATTTTCTCGGTGTTTTCTAGGGTTCTCCTGCAACTTATATGTATTTATCTATATACATACATAAGGTTCTGTTTATTTATTGGGCCTAGTGGGCCGGGTCTCACACTCACCCTCTTTATTGTCTACATATTCAGAACTCTGTTTTTGGTTTTCAAATAATTAAATATGTAGTTCACTAGGTTTAATTAGGTTTGATATAAGAGAACTCAATAGTTAGTTTTGTGTTTGAAAATATATTAATGGAAGAAACTAAATTTTAAGGGAAATACTGCGTTGACAAAATTGTTAGAGATATGTAGTGAATCTATAATTATTTTTCCTAATTGTGGTATTCATTTTTAGTTACCAATTTATTAGAAGTATTTTTCAACATTTAGATGGAAAATACTCAATTCATAATCCAAATCCCCACCAAAACCACAAATAATATCACGTGAAGATTATGTGACTTTTTATAGTTGAAATCGAGTGAGGTAAGGTAGCAGAGATGGATTAACCATTTGACCAAAGACACTTCGCCGTACTAAATGTATTTATAATTTGGAAAATTTGGGTAGATAACCCAAAAATTGTGCCAAATTAGTTTTCAGCCCAAGTCTATTTCGCAGCCCATTGTGCAACAAATCATTTCAATTTTGTCCTTATTTGGGTGAGTTACAATCATTTTTTCAAAAGTTTTTATTTTATTTTTTTCAACAAAACCCACTTTTTTTCCATTGTTGTACGGTTGTATTTCTCCTAACCTAAAGAACGAAAACTGTATGAAGTTATAATCTTCACTATCTGTCATCTTTCTCTTCTCAAAACTTCCCAAAAGCTCTGTCACAAACAAGTTCAGTAAAAAAGGTCCCAAGCGTGTGTATTTCTGTATCGCCGGAACCCTAAAGCACCATAGGTATGCGATTTCATTCTCCTATCTTCTCTGTTCAGTCAATTTATTTTCATTCTCCTAGAGTCGTGCTGTAATTTGTTCCACTATTGGTCAGGTTTAGTAAAATAAACTTCAATTTTGCCTTAATCACTCTTTCAAGCAATTTCGATTCCAGTCTAGGGTAATGCAACTGTGTGTATGGGGCTAGAATTTGGCAAGCGATTCCGATTTCATGGTTTATGTGGATTTGCATTGTTTGTGTTGTGGGTCGATAGTTTTGATAAAGAGGTTTTCATAAGTTTTGATACAGAGGTTCTCGTGTGTATGTGTTGATAGTTGTGGGTTGTGCATTTTCGTGTGTATGTGTTTAGGGTTTTGGTCATCGTGGATTTCGGGTTTTCTCCTTGTGTATGTTTCCTTTGAGATTCTATCTGGCATTTGTTTGTTCGGTCCCACCATGCATCTCCAATTTCAATCGCCTTTTGCTTCTTCTTATCATTTAGCCATATACCAAGTCTTTTATCAGTAATTATTGTATATTGGGCAAATACCAAGTCCACTATATGGACAAATTAATTTTGATTGGTATTTGAATGGTTTGAAATGGCCAAGTTCATTATCTGTTAATCCTCTCACAATGCCATTTATGTTGTTGTTATCTAGTTATTATTTTCAGTTGAGTACAAGCATGATTTAGCAAATATCAAGTCTTTTATAAGTAATTATTGTGTATTGGGCAGATATCAAGTCTTCTATGTGGGCAAGTTAATTTTAATTGGTATTTGAATGGTTTGAAATGGTCAAGTTGATTATCCGTTAATCCTCTCATAATGCTATTTATGTTGTTGTTATCTGTTATCATTTTCAGTTGAGTACAAGCATGATTGTTGGATTTTGCCCTCACCATGTATGTATCAACAGTAGGAATATATTTGTTATCGAATATGCAAATTGTTATCAGTTAAAGTGTTAGCTGTTATATTTTCTTATATGATATCAAGCCTGCTTTGATGATAATTAGCATTATCACATAATAATTATTTGGTTGTAGATGTAGTATTACTCTGTTAAGTTGATCAGTTTGCAAATAAATAAACAGAGTAATTATATAGTTAACTTACTTTCTTGAATTATGCATTCTTGCAGGGAATTCATCATGGTTCCAAGCCATCTCCCATCAAGACTCATTGCAAACGCTAACCACGCTCCTGGCAAATGGGTTAACGTCTACCAAAGGCTGTCCATAATTTAGTCTCTCTTGGTAGCTTTGACCCTAGCAGAAAAAGAATACATGAGGAACATCCCTTTGAAACATGTGTGAGACTTGACATCGAAGGTTGTGTGGTATAGGAGTTTAATTATTCAACTCCTTAGCAGGCAACTGGCCATGGATTGTCTTTGTTGGAAAATGTGTCTGTGAAGAGATAGATTTGCTCTACCCATCGAACAGGCTCGATCGATAGGGACCCTGCTCAACTCACCGATCACAAGGATCAAAGATGTGACACCTGCTACACAATGACTCCCGAGAATCATTGGACCAGGCTTTTAGGAACAAAACTCATGGTTCACGTGACTAGGGTTTTGTGAGAGAACTCCCAATTTTCTGATTAAAAAAACAGCCAAAATAAAATTTACAAGGACTGAGAATATATATAAGAAACCCTAGGGTTTCTTTAGATACTTATTGGACCTAAAATAAAAGGTCCAACTTATTAATTAACAATAAAATAAAGAACCTAATAAAAGGTCCAAATAAAAGGAAACACTCATAAGGTTTATTAAACTGCAGCAAATGACAGAGAAGGCCGATGACTCATGCTCTCAATTAGTCCTCCATGCAGCTCACGCTGCACCAGAATCCCACCAAAGCCTAAGCTAGGCGTGCTCCATGTCTTCCTTGATCAACTGTGGTGCCGAGCTGCACCACATCCCTCCTGGTCTGGAAGACTCGACCCCCGAGTCTGAGCTGGTTTTGTCCTGCTCTTCAGTGGCTCCTTGGTCTTCATACTTCTTCTTGTTGTCGGTTTCAAGCGATGAGATTACTTGAACTTCAATTACATTAGTCCGACGAAGACACAACTGCTCATCATCCGGGACGTTACCGTAAAGGCTTGTCTCTCGCATCTTTTGGATAATTCCTCCAATCTCATCTCCGCGTCGTGTTACCTTCAAGTAGCTCTCCGAAGAATTCTCATTTAGGTGTTTTGATACACAGAGTTTTAACCCTATAATCTACTGCAAGTTCATAGAAAAACGAAGTAGTACTTTAAGGATCGAATCCACGAAGACCAAGTTGTTACACTATCAATCTCTTAATCAAAACTCAAGCTAAGACAAAACGAAGTAATTGTGGTGATTGCAATAAAATAAATCAATCAATAAACTATAATGATCAGATAAATAAAAGCATTAAGTCCATGGAATTCATCGGGAAGTCATGAATCTAAATTAGGAAACTATTCAGGACAAGATTAAGTTCAATTCTCGAACACAGAACACAAATGTATAGCAAACCCACTGTCGTGGCGTCGACTACTATGTCTAGCAACTTAGAATCCTAAACTGTCGTTTGGTCCTAAAATTCTAAACACGCATTATCAAGCAAGTCTGATAAGTTCACAAATTGCCTTAACATTAGCTTTCGTTTGCTAAGGATAATTTGCTCACCTAAGTTCTTTCAGGCTTTTAAACATTCACTTTTGGTGCATTAAACAGCCTATTATCATAAGCTAGGTAGCTAATCTAACTTAGGCATTAAGATTAACTATAGATGAAGAACACAGTAAGACTAAACCCTATTTATCCCTAATTCATTGATTCCCAAAATCCCTATGAAACCCTAAACTTAATTAGAGAACTACTCAGACATAATAGAAAAGAACAAAGCAATAGATGTAGAAGAAATCATAATGAAATTGCAAATAAGAATAAAAAGGGTTCATAAATCTTCTCCCAAATTGTAGAAAAACAATGAAACTTGAAGTTCACGAGAGAAAACAAAAGACGGCTATGAATGAAAAAGTAAAGATGTCTGAAAACTGAAGCAAAACCCAAGTTATATTCTCCAAAAATCGGATATGGTACAACTTAAATTGAACAGGGCGAAATAAGGCAAATTTATGGGGTTCTCGTATGACCGGTCCAGAATGTCCTATCTTCAGTAAAATCGTCATATCTTTCTAACCGCTTGTCCAATGCCTTCCAACCACCGCCAAATGAAAGCTAACTCCCGTGGCTATCTTGTGTCAAAATTTCAGCTCGATCCAACAGTGTGACGTCTTTCAAAGAAATCCAAACTTCTGATTCTGCATCTCCATATGCTAGTTTTCACTCAAAACAGATCATTTTCTCCAAATTTGGTCTATGACCTGAAATGACTCGATAATAGACAAAAAGACTCTAAAACACATACTTTGACTTAATAAAAGATACAAAACAAAGTTTAGAAACCGATAAAAACACAGTTTATCAACTCCCCCAGACTTAGTCTTTTTATTGTCCTCAAGCAAACTCAAAGACCAAGAATGAGAAAGAAGTTTGAAAATGCGGGAACTCATTTCATCCTAAGAACACCATATAAACATTCACTTTAGTAAGCCACATGAAAACATACCTGACAGAATCGAGACCACCTTGTATTTCCCCCAGACTTCACATCTGTCACAAACAAACTCCACAATCCTAATGAGAAATCTGAATTCACCGTACCGATCTCTGTAATTGCTAAGTGCGGTCTCATCGAGGGAATATCGATCAAAGGACACATGGATTCTCTTTCAATCACAATCTGATCACAAAGACTATCTTCCTCTGGTTCCTTTCCTCCCCTTTCTTCCACTTTGGCAACCGATTTTTCCCTACTCTTCTAGTGTATCATTTTAATTTTTCTATCGGTTGCCTTTTGGTAATTCAAAGGCAAAAAGAATAATGGCCTCACTAGAAATTTTTCTAGGCCTCGTTTTCACCATTGCGTGATCAGTTTTTCTAAAAGTGAAATAATGGGGTCATATGAAAGTTTCCTACCCCTTCACTTCAGAGAAAATCATATCATCTTTTGCTTTGATCATTTGGCTCCTATCAACATGTTTTCAGCATGCAGTAATTAGAAAGGTTGGAAAAGGGGAACCATACTCACATAGATAAGTCTTTCAGGCATGAAGGGAGAATCCGATCCAATGTATTCCAAGCCCCAAGACGAAAAAGTAAGTCAAGTTAGGAGCAAAATCGGCATGAGATCCTTCGGATACCCAAAAGAACATGGGTATCGTTGAGAAGTTGCATAGTCTCTAGGTTTTCCAATAGTCATAAACCTCTGTCAAGTCTGAATCAATGGTTGATATACACTATATTTAGCTTCATTATCATGCATTATCTAGTTCTTTTCATATCATTTAGATTTTAAATTCACTCACTTTAGTATAGTTTTGCATTCATTTTACATTTTAGAGTCCTAGAACTAGAGAGTCTCGTATTGTTTTCCTTTTGAGTCTTTTAGGTGGATTGGAGAGCGAACACACAAACATAGAGTGGAGATTGAGGAGGAACTAATGTATATGGAACTATATGCAAGAATGGGAAGGAGCACTAGCTAAGGATGGATGATAGAGTGAAAGGAGAAGGAGTAAGAACAAAGAAGAGCCGTGATGGGCCAAACCAAAGGAGAGACCGGCCGAGGCCACGGCGCGACCGGCCGAGGCCACGGCTCGACCAGCCGAAGATTTATCAAATCTGAAATAAGCCCTTTGGACCGGTCGAGCAGGATTGACGATCGGCCAAGGCTGCAACATGACCGGTCCAACACCATACCACATTTCCGAGACAAGAGCTGCGACCGACCGAGAATACACGGTGACCGGCCGAGGAAGAGTTGCGACCGGCCGGGCACATTCAAGAGACCAAAACCCAGATCGCGACCGGCCCAACTCAGCCCAAGACCACCTGGTCATGAACCACAACCGGCTAGGCATCAGAGCGATTCTCGACGAAGACGAGCCATGACCGACCGAGAACACATGGTGACCGACCGAAGATGAGCCTCGACCAGCCAGTCCCGACACCTTGAAGATGCAGCCACACTATTTTATCTCAGGGTTTGACCAGATTTCCCGGGTCAACCCATTAGACTTGTCTTCTTTTCTTTCCTTTTTGGAACCCTAAGAATTTAAGGGCCTTTTATGTGTTTGTAGCTGATGTTAACTTTTTAATCAATCCGATAAATACAACAAATGTAAACAATTGTGACATTGTAGCACTTGAGGTTCGAATCCACAGAGAGCTTAGAACTAACAAGATGAGATTCCAAGGAATCGACATGAGCTAAAGATGACAATGGTTTGGTTTTGGTAACAACGTAATGAAAGCAAGCAAACTAAAAACAGAACAAGTTATAAATGATTTAAAAGCAATGGATCTAGGGATAGGCAATCAATAAAGAGGGATACCAAACAACTCAAGATGCTAAAGGTTTCAACTAACAAGAACCATCCTAGGGCATGAGGCTCATTCAATCTAGATCAACCCACTCTCATGGTGTTGACCCCTATGCAATCAATAGGTTAAGCTAAACTCTCATTTGCTCTCCTACAGTCTCAAGCATTAACACACAAGCTCACAAAGACCATATTCCGCCCTAACATCAATTCTCATTGGCTAGGGAAGGGAAACACACAAAAAGACTCTTTCAGGACTTTCATCGAACACCTCTCGGGCGATGTATTTTCTACCATCAAGGTTACTAGTTGATCAAGCTAAACCTAGCATTAAGAATATCTTAAGTGGAGGATCTACAGATATAACAACCTAGCATCAAGATTTATTCATTAAACCCCTAGATCTACCTACCCTTCAACCCATTAGATGACTACTCACACATATTCAAATAAAACTCAACATGAACAACAACAAAAAACCATAATGAAAAGAGAAAAGAGGAAAGGGTTAAGAAGAAACTCTTTTTGATTGATGAAACAGAGAAATGCTCACAAATCCATCCAAGATTCTTCCTTGTTCTTCCTCAAATCTCAAGTCTCTTAAGAAAGATCCAAAGGATAAAGATTTGAAAAACTACTCAAAGGGAAAATGTATGTTGTTCCTCTCTAAAAGTCAGAGAGTTTTGGGCTTTTATATTGTTGCCAAAAAACCCTAAAAGCAAACCGGGTGAACCCGGGACAACCCAGGATTAACGCAACTTAAAATTGAAATAAAAGGCCATCGCGGCCTAGGACCGGCCTATCGCGGCTTGGGATCAATCGGTCACGGGCTCGCCTCAGCCGGTACCTGGGTTTTGGGTTGTGGCTCTCGTCTCAGGTCCGGCCGGTCGTGTCTCATCCTAGGCCGGTCTTCATTTGGGTTTGGCCGGTCGCTGGGGCGAACGTCGAATCAAGTAACGGTGTTGGGCCAGTCATGTGTTTGGTTTGGCCGGTCGCGTCTCGGCCTCGGTCAGTCGCCAGGGCGTACGTTGTTTCTCGTATTGATGCCGAGTCATAATTCAGGTTTGGCGGGTCATGAGCCATCCTCGGTCGATCAAGTCGTGAGTGGCCGGTCTCGGAGTGAGTCCGGCTGGTCGTGGGTCGCGGTTTCTTCTCTAGTATTCTTGGTTTTGTCTTTCTCTTGTTTTTTCTTCCTTCTTCAACTTCATTACTCCATCTTCCACTCATTTCCTTCATTCCATCCTCCACTCTTGCCCTCTTCAAGGTTCCTTTGCTCATCTCCATCTCTATTGATTTCCAATCCACCTAAATAAGATTAAAAAATATATGACTCTCTAGTTCTAGGACTCTAAGTGATGATATCGATGCAAAACTACACTAAATGAGTAAACAAGAGACTTAGCTAATACAAAATGACCTAGAAAATGCATGATAATGAAGCTGTTTACAGTGTATATCAATAGCCACAAGTCTTTTCATATTACGTCTTTGGAACACTTTTGAGAAGATTTGAAGACTCAACCTTGGATGATGATCTTTGGATCATAATCTCCTATCTATTGAAGACTTCTATTTCCCTTATCTCTTATCTCTTTATTATGTCTTTGTTTATCTTTTATTCTCTTTGTTTATTTTGTCTTTGTTTCACAATGTGTGAGTGGTGAAATGATAGGTTGATGGTTAAGTAGATTCTTGGGGTTTTGATGGTTAGATCTTGAAGCTAGGTTGTTAGATCTTTAGATTCCTTCACTTAAGGTAATCTTAATGCTAGGATTAAAGTAGCTAATCAAGACTAGATGTCAGGACTTTCATCGCCCGAGAGGTGTTCGATGAAATGCTTGAATGACTTTTTTGTGAGCTTTCCTTCCCTAGCCAATGAGAGTTGATTTAGTGTGGAAAGTGGTCTTTGTGAACTTGATTGTTTATGCTTGTTAAGCTTTTGATTGGCAAATGAGAGTTTAGCTTGATTGATTGCTTAGCAAAGGGTTCAGTGCCATGAGAGTGGGTTGTTCTAGTTATTGTTGTTCATGCCCTAGGATGGTTTTAATTATGTTCTTATGCTTCTTGGTTTAATCATCTTCCCCTGAATCATTTGCCTTTCCAAAAACCTATTGCTTTACCGTTTGTTTTAATTTATCTTGTCCTCTATTTTGTCTTTGTTTCAGTTTATTTCTTGTTTTAGTGTTAGCAGTTTAATTCTCTGAAAAACCAAATCACATTGTCTCTCTAGCTCGAGTCTAAGATTTGCAATCTTATCGTGCTAGTTCTAAATTCCCTGTGAATTCGAACCTCAAGTACTTCAATGTCATAGTTGTTCGTGCTTGTTGTATTTATTTGTGTGTTTGAAGAAAGCGAACATCAATGGTCACTTAAGTTCCTGAAAATATGGTTAATCCTCAAAAAATCATAGCTCCCTACAAAAGTTTTGACTCAATAAACAAAAACTGACTCAAGAAAGAAACAAAAATAAATAAAA
>WJSH01001316.1:12508-24349 GCA_009757365.2 Lepidium campestre | reverse complement strand
TCCCAAGGATTAGGATTAGAGTTACAGGCCCGTGAAGAAGTTTGAACTGCAAAGCTGACAACATCGTTTCTCTCTTCAAGCATCCGACTGGCTCTTTAAGAATCTTCATCAAGCGTGACAACTTGATATGCCTCCTCCACACTCGGCAATGGTTCTTGAGACAGCAAAGAGGATTTCACAGCACCAAACAACGATTCATCAAGCCTCTTTAAAAATTGATGAAGCCTATCTTCTTCTCTTTCCTTAGTAATTTCTTCAACGGTTTTAGCATGTTGAAAATCAGCGAGACTTGTCCACAACTTGGTGAGATGTCTGTAGTATGCCTCAACTGCAGCTCCTTTCTGCTGACAGTTAGCCAATTATGTCTTCAATGTTTGGAATCTTTGTCCATTCTTCACAGAAAAACGCTATTGGATATGAGTCCATAGGTCATGTGCGATTTCGTGATGAGAAAGTGAGTTACTTAGGACAAGAGCAACAGTAAGTTTGATCCAAGACACCACCATAGCATTATTTGCCCACCAATCTTCAATATCTTCAGAGTCATCAGGTGCTTTTGGGATCGTACCATCCACAAAACCAAATTTCTTTCGAGCCCTCAGTGCAAGACGCGGATTCATGGCCCATTCATCGTAATTTGGACCACGTAGCTGAGGTTGTGAGATGACGGCTCCAGAATTATCACCAGGGGATAAATCATATGGATAAATGCGACGATGCAGAAATTGAGGTCGAGTTGCTCCAGTAGAAGCGATTGTATCAGTATTTTCAGCCATTAAAGAGAAGACTGTAAACACAGAGATAGAGACGATAGAGTAATTGAATTCGTAGAGGTCAATAAAGGATAAGAAGAAAACAGGAAATTGCGAGAGAGAGACTCACTCAACAAAATCGATAAAGAACCTAAGAATTTTAGGTTAATGCTCTGATACCATGTCAAGAAACCAATATCTTTATAAAAGGTTTTCTTATTCTCAAAGTAAGAGTGGCAACGCCTTTGTACAGGAAGATTATACCACATGACAAGGTAAATTGAATGATATTTGTTTAGCTTAGCATTGAATTACGTATGGACCAAAACTGGAAAACGGCCACAATCTACGCAAACTTTTTTCGCTATGTCGATTTCTACACAAACTTTATGATCCGGCTGAAATCTTAGTTTTGTGTTTAAAAATTTAAATATCATACATGAATTTTTAAATTTCGGCCAAAACTTAAATTGACCGTTAACTCGGTTAGTCAACTGTTAACTCTCTGTTAATAGACCGTTAAGTGACATATATACGATAGATTTAAAGACACATGTACGCGGCTAAATAAAATAAAATAACAATAAAAATAAATAAAATAAAATAAAATAGCATAACTTAAATTAAACTAAATTAAACTAAAATAAAATAAATTAAATTAATAGAGGTTAGAGTCCCTGCCTAGAAAGAATAAATAGATGTTGAGAAAAGAATCAATATTTTTTTCTTTTATACTGAAACTTTCACAAATGAGTTTGGTGAATATAATAATTGGATTGGATCATAAAATCTAGTTTTATCTTGATTAATTATCATTTTAATTCAAAATGGTTTACTAATAAATAATACGCAGCTTAAATTGGGCTAGTTTTCCAACAAATATTGCTTCTCTTTAACAAAAATCAAGCAAAACAGAAAATCAAGTCTAGTGGTTATAATTTGAATTTATTCATTTTTTAATTTTTTTCTATCATTATTATATTTTAATTTATTTTAATTTTACCTTTTTGTTTAGTTTTAATTTAATTTTATCACCCGGATCCAGATCCGTGCATCCCGGATACTCAAAATTTTAGGATGGATCATGGATCGGATCTCAAATCTCGAATAATATGCTCAGACCTATCGAGAAGTGTTATTGGATGTGATATTTCACTTGAACTGAATATATTTTAAATATAAAATAAATAAAGTATTGTTCAATTATGTATCTATAATTATTGGATTAAATATTTGTTTGATGTAAAATAAAATTAAAACAAATATCTGTATGATAATTTTCGTAGAGAAATAGAACGTTTTTCTTTGAGTATAACAAAATAAAATAGGATATTTTTCTCAAGTATTTTAGTCATTCTAAAAGTCACATATTTAAACACACTTTAAAACCTTTATTAAATAAGACAATAACACCTTTTTAATTCCAGTTACAAAAAAAAAAAAACACCTTTTTAGTTCAAAGTTATAATATCCGTAACCTGTCATGGCTTACATGTATGTAGAGACGGTTCTTCTGCTTAAACACTATCACAAAGACATACATAATAACGAAGAAGCAAACAAGCCATAGAAAAGCAACGATGAGAGTGAAGATGAGAGAGACCATAAAAATGAGTATGAGAACTGCGAGAGGTCCAAATAGATGGTTGATGTGTCCAACTAAGTAATGGATCAGATCTTATTTTTTCTGAGCTTCACTTCGTAGACTCGAAGGACGGCGTAAATCAGAATGATGAACCAGTAAGAAAGGATAGTGGCTCAGCGATCTGCACCATTGGTTGGTTGCTTTGTGACCTGAAGTAAACCGATAGCTCCACCGTTCATAACAATGATAAGCCTATGCATAGTGGAGGATACCTTTTGTGTTGGATACTTTTTTTTCAGTTGAACTTTTTTTATATAATAATTCTTTATCATCATATTATTTTTCGTTTGTAAAATAATCAAATAAATTTTTATTTGATACCATGTACATATATTTTTAGGTTATTTAAACATGATCAAACTCATAATTATGATGATCCAAGTAATGACTCAAGCAAATTGCATCTTTGTAAATTTTCAATCTTGTTTATTTTTTTGCACGCAAATCCATTTACCAGAGGCATAAATTGCATTTTCCTTAAACAAAAGATCAGTAAAATAGTGCTCTCTTTTTAGAGTGTCACATCATCACCCACTTCTTAAATAATCTCTTAATTTTAAATCACAGTTTCAAAACAATTATAAATTTTACCCATGATTTAAAACAAATAATCATTTCATTGGATACCTTTATTTTTTTTATATTATTGTGCAAAACATAAGAGAATAATGTGCAAAACATAAAACAATAGTGTGTAAAATATAAGAAATAATGTAAAAAAAAAAAAGTATCCAATGAAATAATCATTTATTTTAAATTGTGGGTAAAATTTATAATTATTTTGAAACTGTAATTTAAAATTAAGAGATTATTTAAGAAGTGGGTGATGATGTGACTCTAAGAAGAGAGTACTATTTTACTTTAATATATAGATGTTTTGCACGTTATTACTGCATTTTCATACATTATTACATTTGTTTTTGCATATTATTACATTTTTTTTTGCAATGTTAAATATTATAATTTGTTTGAACGTATTTTATTCAGTTTCATACATTTTATTCATGCAGATGTTGATGATATCTCCCCATATTCTCTCATTCAATATGTGTAAAACAATAATTTTATACTTAATAAAAACACAATTAAATTATTTTGAATAATATCAAATTTTAACCACTACATAATCTTTAATCCACAAAATAGAATTTCTCACCTTTTTTTTTGTTATAAATAGATAATTTAGTAGTTTCAACTTAACATTGACATTTGCTAATATTTTACTCTATCAAATTATCACCAAATCAATATTTTACCCTACGATTGAATATATCTCACGATGTTGGGGTGATGTTGGGGTAATCTACTGTGCCTGAAAGACCTAGTGAGGAGTGATCTACCGTAACCTTTCATCAACTTCTAGTTCTAGATAAGCTACAACGACCCATCGATTCATCAGTGGATCCAATATTTGATCTCCAAATCTCTTGCTTGATGCATTCATGTTGTTTTCACATCACACATCTTTCATTATCATCTCAATAAACGTACATCTATTGTAAAGATACATACATATGCTCAGAAGTTCATGGTCTATTGGTACTCTTGTACTACTCACTTTAGAAAGTTTTGGGTTCGAGTTCTCTCGGAAGAGAAAATATGAAAAATAGTATAGTGGTGGTGGTTGGGTAAATGAATGACAATCTAGATCGTATGACAAACTTGTTGAGGCTCGCGGGTTCGAAACATGTTTGAAACTTCAATTATTATTTTTGGATAGCCAGCTTTAGACTTGATTGGATGATGCGGAGTCTTCACTAGTATGATGCGGAGTCCCCAGATGTTCGGAGATTCGGTCCTTTCAAATCTATATATTTAACATGACAAAATGTCGTATTTGTCGGATTTGTCGGGTTTATCCAAATTTATCCACGTAAAAAAAAAACATACATATATTTATATAGCCATGGATGGTTGACGTATTTAAAGGTTGGGCTATAATAATCAAAACTGTGACATCTCGCCATTTTTTTTTATCAAAAACGTGATACATATAATCTTGAATGTGTCATATCACGCATCCTCATTATCATCTCAACTACATGCCATCATTTCTCTCTATTTTTTTGTTGTCTCTCTTCTCCAACTACCCCAACCACTTACAGTCCTTTCTCATTAGGTCTAATGAGATTCTCAACCACTTACAGTCCTTTCTCATTAGGTCTAATGAGATTCTCAACCACTTACAGTCCTTTCTCATAATTAATGTCCCGATGGACATTAATTATGGCCATTGAAATTAATTATCAAACGAATTATGGATATTTATGCCGTTGAAATTCTGTTTGGACGTCACAATTTTTAAAAAAAAATTGTAATACTTCCGGATGGATTTTTGATAACATCATATACTATTCATTTCAAATTTTATCTATTATTAACTACGTACAACAATTTGTGACGGATTATCCATGAGAAATTAGCCAGAAATTGAAAGTTTTTACCGCTTAACAAATATTTCAATTTTCTTCCCCAAACTGATTCGCACTGGATTTCTTATAGTTAATTTTTTTTCAAATATTGGATCGACAAGGTCCGATCCATAATCTAGAACCAACTGGTTAAATTCTCTTTATAATCTATCAAATTATAGTGGAGAGGGGTTGAACCCTTCCCCATTCGACATATGTAAAAGTTCACTATTACTTCTTAGGCATGTGATTAAATATCCGTATCCACCGGATATTCGGATATGTATCTGAAAATTTATCCAAAAAATGGATATACGGCTAAAACGGATACGGATACGGATAGTGAATTTGTAGTTCTGCCGGATACGGATACAGATACAGATAATACGGATATTGGGTCTGGATATCCGAATATCCATATAACTTTTTTTTTTTACGTTTATGTACCAAAAGTATTATTTTATTTTATTATTTTTGATTTTTTTAGGTATTTATTTTATTTAAGTTAATTAATTTTTTATTTTTTAAGAGAAAAATATATATTTTTAAAGAAGAAAAAAATTAAAATTTTTTTTTATCAATAATCGAATACGGATGCAGATACAAATATCCGCCGGATATCTTTTTTTATGGATATCTGTATTTTCGGATACAGATACGGTACTAAATCGACGGATACCACATATACAAATATCCTTTAAAACCCCGAATATCTGCTTCGTTATAGGTCTACTTCTCCTCATTCTTCTATTTTCCTTTTTCTCTCTCTAGGGTTAGTTTTTAAAACCTTAGAAATATATATATATATATATTTGTCTTAATTTATTAATTTATTAATTTAGATTGTTATGTTGAATAATTAGTTTGGATTATAGTTAAGTATATATTATATATATATATATATATATATATGTTTGAAATAGAGAACTGTAAAGTTTTCAAGTTTGTTAGTTCAGTTTAGAACAGATGTTAGGTTAGATATTAGTAAAAAAAAATTGGTTGAAACTATTATGATTTGTATTAATAGTTCAAGATACAATTGATCCAATACAACACAATGCAATCCTCAAAGGCCATACTATTGGGCTCAAAATTATGCTACTTAACCAAGAGGTATAATCAAAGATTTTCACTCTACTAGAAGATGTTAGACAGATATTAGATCCAAAAGGCTCATAATTTGCTAAACTTTTAGACAGGTCCAGACCTAAAATCTGTAATTCGCAAATTAGGTTTGACATATGGCCCCACCGCAATGCCATATTATCTCGTCGGAGGTTAGAGTTTTCTTGTCGATTACAAAGAGGAGACGTTTAACCAGTGGATCGCCATAAAAAAAAGTTTATTAATGAAGAGATAACAATCCCGCGTGGTCGCATGAGCCATAGATCGACTTCCAAGAATAACTTTGGTAGAGGCAGTAACTCCAAGGTAGCACCATCTGCGAATTCCACATACCGGAAATATGCATAGAGACTTGAGCTTTAAATGCATAATCTCGGCAAAGAAAAAGACTCACAACTTGAAGTGAAAAGACAACTGTGACGCCTAGAGCTTTTTCGACGAATGAGTGTTTCCAGCGTGGCTTGAAGAGGATAAAACGATATCATCGGCTCTCAGGCGGCAAGATTCTCCTTAGCACAGAACAAAGGGAAAGATGCATTATTGGAGTGGTGGTGGTACGGATCTCGCCAACAGTCAAGTGGCAGAGGGGCGGAGATCTGAGATCTCGAAGCTAAGCAAACCGAGGAAAAATATTGATTGGAGAGAAAGAAAAAAAATGATGGAAGTGAAGAAAAAGGCGACGATGGGAAGATGGAAAAGAAAAAAGAGAAAAAACGAACGAAAATCGATGGCCGAAGTTTTTTTCGATGCCGGTGCCGGAAAACAAGTAACGCTCAAAAAGATTTTAAGTATGTAATTTATATGAGTTTTAGGTTGTTAAATTAGATTTAGGATTGTATTTATATAATGGGATGAAATTTAATTTTGTATTTAGGTCAATGTAAATTTTTTATACAATTATAAAGAAAAGAGAAAATAACCAATAAAAGAGAAAAATAAGTATGTAGAAACTATAAACAATCCGAAGAAATAAAAAAAGGTGATCGTGAAAATTATAAAACTAACGAAAGAAGACAAGTTTCAATATATGTTAGATCCCGCAGACGCAAAGTCAATGCGTCCCAGCCTAAGGTGTAGTGCGATCGCGGCTGTACTATATGCTTAACAGATTGCGTTCATTTTCTATACTTAGTCATTTTTAATGTATTTTCTTAAGTAGATAGGTCCATTTTTTATGCTTAAGCGGTTCATCTTATTTATAAACATGTGCTAGTACAACGATATTTGTTACACAAGCTTATATATATCATATTGAAACTAGACCAACTACCCAATTTACACTATCACAGTCTAATCCAAGCTGAAGTTTTCTATTAAAAATCTGTCGAGAATCCTAAATCTAATATATACCACCATTGACGGACTCATGTATAAACAAGGAGATTTATATGAACCCCCATAAATGTTCGATCCCAACTTAGCACAATTGGATCAAATATGCTATTTATACAGAACATTTCATGGTCGAGTTTGAGATACTCGTTTATGGGGTCATCGATTTAGATGAGCAAGCCAACAGTTCTAAGCTTTTGTATTTGAATTTTTGTGAGTGTTCTTGGTTATCTTCCCCAAGTTTTTGCACGCCCCTTTTCTTAGCCCTTTGGTTCTCTTTTATAGGCCATCAACATCATATCTGAGGTGTCGTCCGAAGAGTACATGTGTCATCTTCTAGATATGTTTTCTGAGGTCGTCCGTGGAATCCAGGTGTCGTCTGAAGAGTATGTGTATCATCTCATGGATCCATTTTTGAGGTCGTCAATGGAATCCAAGTGTTGTCTGAAGAGCACTCGTGTAATCTCTTGCATCCATTTATGAGGTCGTTAGTGGAATCCAGGTGTCGATTCGCGAGTGTGTCTGTTTACGGACTCATCATTTTTCTGGACTGCTTTTCTCGCCTACTTGGCCCAGTTTTATATTTGGGCTCTTCATTTTAGTGGGCTTAAGTCAGAATTGGCTCGTGTTCAATTATACCTTTACAATTAGCCCCCCAGTTCGTTGATTGTGGTTTGAAGAACAAAAATTTGACGAGCGAAAATATCTTTCTTTTCAGTGAAATTCGAGACCTATCATATTTTACGTTATTAATTACCATGAGCTCGTAATTGACGATCAAAAAATGGCGATCTTGTGTATAACGAGCTCGACTGATGATCCCGAAAATGGTGATCATGTGTACGACAAGCTCGTAACTGACGATCCTGAAACTGGTGAACATGAGTACGACGAGCGGGTAACTGATGATCCCAAAAATGGCGATTATGCGTACGACGAGCTCATAACTGACAATCCCGAAATGGTGATCACGTGTACGACTAGCACGTAACTGACGATCTTAAAAGGGGGGATCTTGTGTACAATAGAGTATGATCGTCAATTATGAGATATAATCTTATCGTCGACATGAAGATGTAGTTTGATCGTTAGTGCGGATGTGGAGATTGTATGATTGTCAGTACGGTCGCGAAGTCTATCTAATCGTCAGAATGACAAAGGAATATCTAACCCCAAGTCATCGTTGTTTCCTCAATTGACAATATGAAAAGTTTGAATCGTCAAATTTGAAGATAAAACAAAATTTCATCATCAACGAAATTTATTGCTCTGATGATAGTGTTGAATGCTTTTGGTGATAATTCAGACATGTATATATACCTTTGTTTAGTCTCTTTTAAGTAATTACGAGACAAAGCTTAGTGAATATCTTGAGAGACTGGGCTCGTTAATATTTAACGAGACTGGGGTCGGTGATTTTATCTAAGACACTGAACTCGTCAAATTCTAACGAGACTAGGCTCGATCATTTTATTTTAGAAACTGAGCTCGTCAAATTTTAATGAGGCTAGGCTCGGGAACTTCATTTGAGAGACTGAGCTCGTCAAATTCTAATGAGACTGGGCTCAGTGATTTTATTTGAGAGACTAAGCTCATCAAATTTTAACGAGACTGGACTCGTTGATTTTATTTGAGAGACCGAGCTTGCCAAATTTTAACGAGACTAGGGTCGGTGATTTTATCTGAGAGACTGAGCTCATAAAAAATTAACGATACTGGGCTTGGTGATTTTATATGATAGATTGAGCTCGTCAAATTTAACAAGACTGGACTCGGTGATTTTATCTGAGAGACTAAGTTTGTCAAATTTTAACAAGACTGAGCTCAGTGATTTTATCTGAGAGTCTGAGCTCGCCAAATTACATACATATATTATATTCATATCTGCACCCTTAGTGGGTTGCCTACGTACCCTTTTATTGGGATCAAGTTTATCGTAGTTCGAAGTACAAATATAAAAAGGTTAGTGGAAATTTTTTAACGCTTACTAGGCTTTTGCTTCGAGGTCCTGATGATCCGTTCCACTATTTGATCATATTATTTATCATTCCAAACATCTTTATGGGTTGTCTATTCTTCTATTGATTTTCTTACTAATATGACATCCACTCTTTCACTTCGGCGAAACGTGTGGCACGATGAAGGGCGTCTTCCGACGATTGAGGTACGTTGATATGAAGGTCGTTTTTTAATTTTGATTCATCGACAATCCCGTTATAGAGATCTGATATGGCAGCATCATTAGTTATTTTTATTCTGGATAACACTGCTTTGAACCTCTCAAGGTAAGATCGTAGAGATTCTTTAGGGTCTTGAATTACGGTGTACAAGTCTGCGCTTATCATTCTTCTTTGGATGTACATGGAGTAGTGTTTGAGAAATGACTTTGACAATTGCTCGTAACTATCTATCGAGTTTGGCAAACCAAGTTAGCGCATCACTTGTTAACTTTTTGACGAAAAGCTAACAATTACCCACTTCGCATTCGTCGGGTGAGAATTGGGCTCGTCCCATCGCTATGCTAAAAGTTGTCATGAAAGGGATAGGGTCCGTCTTACCGTGTCATATGTTGGACACTTTTTTTGGTGGTGTGGTGGACGAATATACTCGACAATCTTTTGGTGAATGGTGTGTTTTGTTTTCCTTGATATTCGATCAATCTTTGGGGCCGAAGTAGTCGCGCTATAGAGTTGAGAGGTCATTCTCTCGATTTTAGCTTTCATCGCCTTGACGGCAACATCTTGGTTCTCGTCGTGGTCAGGAGTTGGTGATGAAGGGGCTGCCGGTTTGGTTGGTAGTACCCGATATCAAGGATTCTTAGCCCTTTGGTTCCTTTTTATAGGTCATCAACATCATATATGAGATCGTCAGTGGAATCCAAGTATCGTCTGAAAAATACGCGTGTCATCTAATGGATCCGTTTCTGAGGTCGCTAGTGGAATCCATGTGTTGCCTAAAGAGTACATGTGTCATCTCTTGGATCCATTTTTGAGGTCGTCAGTGGAATCTAGGTATCGTCTGAAGAGTACACGTGTCATCTCTTGGATCCATTTTTGATGTCGTTAGTGGAATCCAGGTGTCGATCGGCAAGTGTATCTGTTGATGGACTCATCATTTTTCTGGGATGCTTTTCTCGCATACTTTGCCCAGTTTTATTTTTGGGCTCTTCATTTTATTGGGTTTGAATCATAATTAGTTGGTGCCCAATTATATCCCTACAATAAATTTGGGGAAAAACTTTTTTCTATATGAAATTTATATAACTTCTAAATTAAATTTAGTCTTTTACTTTTATTCTGACACCCTAAAAATATATTAAGCCAATATTTTGTTCCATTAATATATTTTTGTGAGGCTCAAATCCAATAAACTTGGTAAAAATATAGAACTTTAAATGTGTATATGTATTTCATTTTTTTAGTAAAGTTTTAGAGTCGCATAAGAACTCAAATAAACTCTTCTTATTAACAACAGAAGTTGGAACCTCAACTGGTATTATCACCGTTATTGTTGTATAATTATTTTAGTTTACTGATTAAGTTTTGTGTTTTGACCCCGGTAAAAAAGATTTATGGGTCTGTCAATGTATACCACTATTGTAGGCTATCAAATGATGTTTTTTTAAATGTTATAATTGTTGAATGAATTAAATATTTTTTCTAATTAGAAATTTAGTCATTTTTATTCATTAATTTTTATTTAATATGATTGTTAAATTATTTTTTTTGGTCAACAATTGGATCGACAAAAATTAATCCATAGTTTAGTTCACTCCTTAAAATCCTATTTTTCCTTTCAATTGTAGCAGAGAGGATCGAACTCCGGTGTCAAAATTTATAAAGAGGTCACTACCATTAGATCACATGTCTTCAGCATTGTGAAGTAAGTTCTTAGAAATAAGAAATAATGAAAATGATATAACTTAATAGTAGTCACGGAAAAAAATCACTCAGCTGAGCTACTTCCGAGGAACGCATTCGCACGCTTAGCCAACTAAAGTGGGACATATGCTTGAATGTTATTGGACTATACATCTGATTGGATCCAAATCGGGTTCTCAATGCGCAACTGAAGATCCAGCTTCTTCCAAGGATCTCTGATTGCTTCAGAGTCTCTCTTTGGCCTCAATCAATTCCATATTGACTCCACCTGATCTTGACTATATCCTCCATTTCGGCTACCAAATTTGTAGTCATCTGGCCATGATATTTTAGTGGCTAAATCAATGCTTAGTGTATCCGTAACATTAAATTGGATGCTATTTACCCATAAAAATGTGTCGTTGTAATCTGGTGATGACTCAATTATCCATAGATGTCTAATTACATTCAGCTACTATTGAATTTTTTTGTCAACAATTGAGTCGATAAGTCTTGATCTACTAAAGTCCACTCTCTAAAATTCTTTTTAATTTACCACATGTAGTAGAAAGAGGTCGAACCGTTGATGCTAGAGTTATTATATGTATCATCTAAACCACCATATTGAGAAGAGCTCTGCAATTTAATCACTAGTGATTACAACCAAATCATTTGGTGGCTAAATGTTAAAAATTTAATTTTAGCAACCAATTCAT
>WJSH01001309.1:13384-27515 GCA_009757365.2 Lepidium campestre | reverse complement strand
ATATGGCAAGAATCAGCATTACAGTGTAAGCTTTCTTTCTTAAAATCTCAAAGCAGATACGTGAAGCTACATGTTATAACAAGTTGCCTTCTTTGTCAATTTGATGGAATGCCAATAACAGTTGGGGTCGGAAGTCTTATACCAGATGAAGGCTTATTCAATATGAATGTCTAAGTTCTGAGAAAGGGGTCAACGATCTACACTTGGTGGCTTATGTTAAAAAGGTAGAGACTGGGAAGAAATAATAGTAGTTTCTAGGCTCAGGTTGTTCCACCACATGACATGAGACAAGAGCTGGTTTATAGAAATTGTTCACGTTATAAAAGATGTGTTCTGTTTAACTAATAATCTATTTGAGTATTGGACAGTCATTATTATTATTGATATTGTTTTTGTAAATTAGAATTGGAGTTTTTGAAATTCAAAATTAAAAAGTTAAAATCTAAAATCCAAAATTTATTTAAAATCGACCAAAATATGAAAATGTATATTGTTGTTTATAAAACAAAATAAATGCTATTACAAATTGTATGATTGCATTAATGAAAGCGCTATGGAATAATAGAATAAGATAACAACTACAAAAATCACTATCTAAAGTGTCTGACCTACTATGACGGGCGATGATAGAGTGTTTAAAAAAACGCTATACTATCTTTCGATAACGTTTTTTTGGGTGCTAATAAAACTCATTTTTCCTGTAGTGATTGTAACATCCTACTATAAATGTAAGTATCAAATCGTATAACATGTTCAAATATACAATATTAATGAAAAACATAATTGTTGTCACAAAGCCGTGGCAATTTAGAGACGCTTTTGTGACTACATTTGATTTTATAGTCGTGATATGCTCGTAAAGTTTTTATCTTACAAGAGTCGTCTCAAAATCATGGCTAATTTTACTACGACATGAAAAAAAAAAAAAAATCCCCTCACAGGGGAATCAAACACAGGACTTGGAGGTTAAAGTGAAGTTTAGAAGGGTGCCGTAGCCAGAGGGTTAAGGCATTTTATCGTAAAAGTTACACAACTAATGTATATATAGTAAAAGTTTTGTTGTGGGTTTTGTTAGGGGTTGTGTTTTCGACAATAATTGAAAAAATCAACGAATATCATTTATAAAATACTGTAATCATTTCAAAATAGGAAATTTTTTTTGAAATGAATTTATATGATTTAGAAAGATTTACAGTATTTCTTAATAGGATATTCTTTGAGTTTTCCAATTATATCTCGAAAACATAATCCCGAACAAAACCTGCAACGAAACCTTTAATATATATATATATATTAGATGTGGAACGTCATACTCGATGAAATGCCTTAGCCCACTGGCTATGGCGCCTGAATTGTACTCTCTCTATCCTCTAAGACCTGTGCTCGGTTTCCTTAAGGGGGTTGTTTTTTTTTTTTTACAAGTCATCGGAAATCGTGGCAAAAACATCCGCCAACATGAGAAAATTTTCGCCAAAATTTTGCGAAAACTTTCGAATACCCGCCAACAATAAATATCGTCGCAAATCCGTCCCAAAATTTGTGTTGTTTTTGCGATGATTTTATTTTCTGACGGACAGAGTAAGGTTTTGTGACGTTCTTATTTAGCGACGGATTTGTGACGCCCGTCTTCGTCACGATTTATTCCTAATATTAAAACGACCGCTTCGTCTTCTACCTCTATTTCTCTGCAACTTTCACAAATCTCTTTCGACTCAAGGCGGTCAAAACGTGGTCGTAGTGGCCACTTTGCGCCGTCTCCAAGGTTTTCGTCCTACTTCTCCATCAAATGACTTCATCACCTCTTCATCTCGCTTTCCAGTTCAATATAATTATACTTCTCATACAATTCCTGACACCCAACACCTAAACCCAAATTTGGAATCTCTACAACAACAACTCTCTATTCCTACTCCTCCACCTCAACTAATCCCCCATATGAGCATAGATGACTTGCTCAACCTTCAAGGGCGTGATAAACTATATATTCTCAATCCATTTTCAGAGAAAAACACACCATTTTTCCTCTATGGTAATTTCTATATTTTTGTTTTGATTTTTAGAGTTTAGGATAGATAGATTAAGTTGGAATTTTAGTAATGGATTTGTTAGATTAGGTTTGAATTTTCAAAATTAATTTCATGGATTGTTGTTTGGATTTAGAAATTTTATATGAATTTATTGGATTTTGTTTTAGATTTTTTTTTTGTCAACTGACCTAATGACCTTTAATCATTCTCTTAATATTGCAGGTAGGGGGTTCGAACCTTGGTGTCGACGATTTTTAAAGAGAACACTACCACTAGCCCACATGTTATTGACTATTTTAAAACTTTTAAGATTGTATATAATTATTATGCTTTTATATGAATTTTTGGAAAATATGAATTTTATAAAATTTTGAAGTTTATATAATTTTTTATGAATTTTTAATTATTATATATTTTTTATGAATTCTAAAAAAATTTAAAAGTTTTTTATGATTATATAATTTTTATAAAAACTTTTTGTGAATTATATATATATATATATATTATGAATTATATATATATTTATGAATTATATCATTTTTAAAATGATTTTAATGCAATTTTTATGAATTATATATAATTTTATAAATTATTGTTTAACTATATACTTTATAATTTTTTATGGCTTATATATAATTTTGATAATTTATATATGTTTTTTAAGGTTTAATCATGATAGCGGGGAGTTGATGTGAAAGATTTCAAAAATCTTTAAGAGTACATTTGATGGTCTGTACTACAACTGGTCGAAGACACCTCCTAGATAACGCGATGAGTACTTTATCGAGTTTGCGGTAAAAAAATTCGTTTTCTTTTTATTTTATTATATCTAAAAAATCTTTTTTTGTAGCAATTGTTTAACTAGGAACCGATTCCGTCCCAATGATGTTCGCTTTTTCCAACAATCAAATAAATCAACAAGCACAAACAACTATAACATTGAAGTACTTGAGGTTCAAATCCATAAAGAAACTAAAATCAACACATTAAGATTGCAAGAATTCAAACTTGAGCTAGAGCAATAGATAAGAGGGGATTAAACTAAAATTAGACTACTCAAACAAAGAAACTAACCAAGTGAAATGAGATAATCAAATACAGGCAATGGCAATGGGTTTAGGTAAGACAATTGATCTAAAGAAAAAATAATCAAACCAAGAAAGTCAAGCACACATTAGCTACCATCATAGGATATAAGACTCATTCAATCTAGATCAACCCACTCTCATGGCATTGATCCCTATGCAATCAATGGGTTAAACTAAACTCTCATTTGCTCTCCTACAATCACAAACATTAACAAACAAGCTCACAAAGATCACTTTCCACCCTAACATCAACTCTCATTGGCTAGGGAAAGAAATCCCACAAAAGACTCTTTCAGGACTTTCATCGAATACCTCTTGGGTGATGTCTTTCCCACCATCAAGATTACTAGTTAATCAAGCTAAACCTAGCATTAAGCTCATCTTAAGTGGATGAATAATAAATCTAACAACTTAATCACAAGATTCAACAATAAAATCCCTAGATCTACCAAACCATCAACCCATAAATCCACTACTCAACCATCAAAAGCATGAAACAAAGGAAGAATATGAATATAAACAAAAACAAAAACATATTGATAAACAAAATGATAAACCAGGTCATAAACAAAATTCATAAACAAAAGCAAGAATAAAATAAAAGAGAAAAGAAAGAGAACAAGAAATCTCAACATATGGGAGATGATGATCCAAAGATCATCATCCCCAAGAAGGAAAAATCTATCTTCAATCTCTCTCTAAACTCTCTCTCTTCGTGGTTGCTCTCAAAAGGTGAAAAGAAGTGTGTTTCAACCCTTAAACATTAGGGTTTTAAGGTTCCAAAACGAGTTAGGTCGATCCAAGTGAAATAAAAGGGAAAAACATATGCTGGGATATGGACCGGCCGGTCTTGGGTCTAGACCGGTCAGTCTTGGGTCTGGACCGGTCGGTCTTGGCTTGGAATATCAAAAAATGGTCCCATGACTGGTCGGTCTCAGTTTGGGTCCGGCCGGACTCATCTCTGGTTCGGCCGATCTTGAGTAAAATCGTCATATCTTCTAAATCGCTTGTCCAAATACCTTCAAACCAACGCCAAATGCAAGTTGACTCTTTTGGCTATCTTGTGTTCAAATACCATCCAATTCCATGTAGTAGAAGACCTTCATTTGCTAACAATTTTGAGCATTATGTCCCAACAGACCTATCATCAGTAAACACGTTGTATCTCTCTGACCGATTGTCCAAATGCCTTCAAAGCATAGCCAAACGAAAGATAACTCTTGTAGCTATCTTGTGTCCAAATTTCACCCAATTCCATTTGGTGGAAGATTTTCAATCGATCCAATCAACAGAACTAACGTTCCTTCTTTGTTTGATGCATTTGACTTCATTGTTTTGCTCCACATTCATCTCCAAGTCTTCATTCCTCCAAATTGGCTCCAAATCACCTAGATAAGACTCAAAGAAAGGAAAAATATACAACTCTCTATTCTAAGACCCTAAAATGCAAAATGAGTGAAAATCTATACTAAATTGAATAAACATAAATCCTAAATGATGCGAAATGTACTAGATTATGCATGATAATGAAGCTAAATATAGTGTATATCACCCAACCATCTCGCCTACTATACATTCTACGATACCCGACCCAACCATCAGTTCACCTTGATATCACATTTAGTTTGTTATTAGTTTTCATGTAATCCCATCTACTTTTACATTTATTTATATATTTTGACAATTTTAAATTGTATATTTTTGTTTATAGTTTCTTATATTCGTAGATAATTTAAAATAAATTAACAATATTTTCATAAATAATTAACTAGTGTTGGAAAAAAATTTAAATAATTAATTACTTTGAATTTGTATTTAACAAAAATTATCGCAAATTCGGCACAATATTTTGTGATGAATATAGGTTGCCACACGTATATATATATATAATTCACGATTAGAACCATATGTTATTACACATTTGCAACGGATGGCGGTGTCGCAAACTCATAACTACAGTTTCTGTCTCAAAATCGTCGCAAAATATTTATGACGAATTAGCAACAGTATTGGCATTGTACAATCCTTACACACATATACGTCTCAAATCCGTTGCAAAGTTTTTGTTATGTCTTTGCGACGACATGTATTTTGTGATGGATAGTTGTCTTAAATTCATCACAAAATTTTGTAAAAATTTTGCTACGGATTTGGTCATCGTAAATTAGCGAAAATTATCGTCGAGACAGTCGTCGCAAATTAGAGACGATTTTGTGTCGACTTTGTTTAGCGACGAAGAATTTGTGACGACTTTGTAAGTCTCAAAATCGTTGTTTTCTTGTAGTGTTAGAACGAGTAACCATTTATTGACGTTAAGGCTGCAGTTTAACATACAAAAACTCACCAATATCGAATTCTCGCTCAGTCCTATGAAGATCAGTATTTTGTTTCATCCCGTGTTGAGCCTTCAACAAGTGAAACTTCAGAACATCTAACATATTCTCACGTTATTGCAAGGTTTTGGCTACCACAACCACCTTGGATTCACCTGGCGAGTAAGGTAGATGGATTGGACGAGGCTGACCATACATAGCTTCAAAGGGAGTTAGACGAATGGAGGTGTGACAATTGGTATTGTACCAATACTCTGCAAGCGATAAACAATTACTCCAAAGCTGCGTTCTGTCACTTGTCATACAACGCAAGTATGTCTCAAGCCCACGATTAACCACCTCTGTTTACCCGTCACTTTCTGGGTGATATGCACTAGACAAGTTCAAGGCAACGCCTTGAAGCTTAAACAATTCCTGCCAAAAATCACTCAAGAAGACCGAATCTCGACCACTTACAATCGATCTTGGGCAACCATGAAGCTTATAAACAAAGTCTAAGAGAGCTTGAGCCACTAAAGCTGCAGAATAAGGATGGCTGAGAGCGCTATAGTGAGCTCATTTACTCAATTGATCCACAACAACCAATATAATTGATTTGCCAACTGAGAAAGGTAAACCATCAATGAAGTCCATCGAGAGGTCAGTCCATAAAGCTTCAGGAATTGGTAATGGCTGTAAGAGTCCTAGAGATCTGAATGATCATACTTGCACCTCTAACAAGTACCGCAACTTTGAATAAATGCTTGAATATCTTTGGACATTCCCTTCCAATAAAACAAACCTTTAACCCGTTGATGAGTGGCATCTCTACCTGAATTATCACCAGAACCAGAAAAATGTAGCCATTCAAGAATCTTGTCATGCATAGCAACGACATTAGGGATCACGATCTTGCTCTTTCGTCTAAGTATCTCTTGGCTCCATGAGTAAAACCGCTTAAACAAAGAGTTTTGTTTCAGCTCTGCAATCAATGCTTTAACCTCTGCATCCGAATCATAATCAGCTTGAATTTGTTGCAGCAAATTGCAGTCAGAGACAGTCAACGCCATGTGCAAAACATCAGACCCTTCACGTCTAGAAAGTGCATATGCATCGATATTCTCCTTAACAATTTTGTACTGAATTTCATAACTAAATTCCAGCACTTTCGGTAACCATTGTTGCTAAATTGGGGTTTTTAAATGTTGCTCCAAAAGGTATTTAAGACTTCCTTGATCTGTCTTAATTACGAAGTGAGCAGAAAGCAAGTAGTGGCGCCAATTCTGGACCACAATCACCACAACAAGTAACTCTTTTTCATAAATAGATAAGAGTAGTTGCTTACCCTTCAATTGGTGGTTTATATATGCAATGGGATGTCCATTCTGCATTAAGGTGACACGAATACGACTACCACAAGTGTCCGTTTCCACCACAAATGGTTGATCAAGTAATGGTAAAGCCAAAGCATGGGCATTGCACAATGCATCCTTGAGGTTGTCAAATGCCAATTGAGCTTCATTGGACCACTCAAAAGTATATTTCTTCATTAAAGCCGTCAAAGGATGAGCAAAAGAGCCGAAGTTACACACGAACCTGCGATAGTAACCCGTCAAGCCCAAAATTCCACGGAGCTCCTTCACACTCTTGGGTTGTTGCCAATTACGAACAACCTTAATATTTTCATGTTCAGAAGAAACGCCTATTCCTTCTATATAATGACCAAGATACTCGACCTTACCGACTGAAAACTCACATTTGCTACGCTTAGAAAAGATTTTGTGTTCCTTCATCAGCTAAAACACCTTCTGAAGATGCTTCTCGTGCTCAGCCAAGGCAGAACTGTACACTAGAATGTCATCAAAAAATACGAGTACAAACTGGCGTAAAAATGGTTTAAAAATCAAGTTCATAAGGTTTTGAAAGGTAGCTGGCGCGTTTGTTAAGCCAAAAGGCATAACCAAATATTCATAATGTCCATTATGAGTTTTAAACGTCGTTTTATGGATGTTAATAGGGTCCATTGTGGCTTGGTGATACCCAGCCCTTAAGTAGATCTTAGAAAACTAATGAGCACCACCCAACTCGTCTAAGAGGTCTTCAATTAGAGGAATAGGAAATCGATTTTTGACTGTCAAATTGTTCAATCCTCTGTAATCAACACATAAGCTCCAACTACCGTCCTTCTTTACTAGCACCACTAAAGAAGCAAAAGGACTGCAACTTAGTTGTATAACACCACCGTGAAGCATCTCTTCCATTATTTTATCAATCTCATTTTTATGGTATAAAGCATACCTGTAAGGGTGTTGATTCACCGGGTTGGATCATTCCAACAGTGGAATTCAATGATCATGAGTACCACGAGAAGGAGGAAGAGCTTTGGGTTCTTCGAAGATCTCTGGAACTCGTTAGTCAGTTATGTAATGGTTGGTGTCTCACGTTTTCAGAGGTAGAAGCTTCAACTGAAAAAGACATCATGTTACAACTAATGAAAATTTACTGGGCACAAATCATATCAAATTGATCTTGATCTGCATTTTTCTAAGCAAACTTCAGCAGTTTAACTTCATGAATTGATCCTTGCTTCAATCCTTGCAACACAATTTGTTGACTATTTAACCGAAATCTCATTCTTAAAGTGGTGGATTTCTCCCAAGGTAATTGTACTTCCATTACGACATCAGAACCGCCTAATGGTATCATCATGAAATTATTCTCGAAAGAGTGATGCTTATAACTCCATTAAAAATTGTTGATCTTACCTTGAATTGGCAACTTACTATCATTTACTACCATCGGCTACTTTAGTCATAGAATGTCTCATAGATGAATATCACACTTAAGCATCACTGCTACCTTTGGGTCGATGAAGTTGTGAGTAGAACCAAAATCTATCAAGACAAACAACACTCGCTAGCCATGAAGCCCTTTGATCTTCACAGTTCAAAAATCAGCAACTCCCGTAACAGCATTCACTGAAATCTTGGGTTGCTACTTACGTTGTTCCTCAGCTTCAGCTTCTTCTAAATCAGAGTCGTCATCTCCTTCCTCAACGTTAAACACCTGAGCTTTCTTATGGGTGAGATAATGTCCAAGAGTGTATTTCTCATCGCATAAATAACACAACCCTTTTGCTCTTCTATCACTCATCTCTACAACTATCAAGGATCGCATACCCTTACTATTAGCCGAGAAAGCTTGATTTGGCTCCTTTTTAGCACCAAAATCCTTCTTAAAACCCATTACTTCTTTTCCCGTGTTTGAAGCAGCACCAGATTTGGAACCAGACCACGAATTAGATGTTTTCGAAACCGGATGAGCTTGTTCATATACCCAGTAGTAAACAATGCCTCACTGATTGTGGTTGGAACATGCGAATGTGCATCTCCGTTTCCACACGAAGGCATGTAAGATACAAGCTCACCAGATACTTTTCCATTAAATCCACCATTGTTTTGATGTTCTCAAACTTAGCATGGTACTCCACTATTCCCTCTGTCTCACGTAAGTTCTTTAACTCAGCCATGGGATCTTCGACGATGTCTTCAAACCGCTCTCTCAACATCAACTTGTAAGCCTCCCAATTGCCAATCACACTCGTGCCTCTGCTTGAGTGCACAAATGAACGCTGCCAAGTTGCAACTTCACCATCGAAGTGGATAGCGGTAACTCTAACTTTCGTGTTCGCTGGTATTAAGTCAACGTCAAAAAATCACCATTGAAGTGGATACAGTTTTGGCATTTGGTGGAGATTGAGATGAAGGTGGAACTTCATCATATTTTGGGTATACATAATGTAGGAGGGATGGATACATATTTAGGGCTTCTAGAGAGTATGGGCGGGGCGAAAACAAAAGTGTTTGATTTTGTAAAAGAAAAGCTTCATGACATGATTAATAGCTGGTCTTCAAAAAAATTTTCAAGGGAGCCAAATAGGTTTTAATAAAATCAGTGGGAACGGCTCTTCCAACTTATGTAATGTCTTGTTTTAGGTTACCAAAGAAAATCATAATGAAGTTAAATTCCGTGATTGCTAATTTCTGATGGAGTTCTTTGAGAAATTCAGGGGGTATGCACTGGGCAAAATGGAGTAAACTATGTAAAGGAAAGAGTGAGAGAGGCTTGGGGTTTCGTGCTATTGAAGAATTCAATACAACACTACTAGCAAAATAATTGTGGTGACTATTAGACTTTCCAGAGTCAATACTAGCAAATATTATGAAGGGAAGGAATTTGAAGGACAATAGTCCTCTAGACCCGGTTATAACCTACTCTCATTTCTATGAATGGAGAAGCATGATTTCAGCAAGAGCTTTAATTAGCAAAGACATAATAAGACAAGTAGGGAAAGGCGATACAATTTCACTGTGGTAGGATCCTCTGATCCCAGACAAACTCCCGAGGGCCGCACAAGGGTTGGGAATATCTTTTACGCAAAGTTAACTGTTGATCAGTTAATTGATCACTGATTAATGTCATGGCATACCACACTAATCCGTTAACTTTTTTCTCCTAAGGACTCGAATATGATTATTGCCATTTTTATCCCCTTCAGGGAAAGGGAGGACCACCATGGCTGGCATTTTAATAAGTCTGAGATACACTATAGTCAAGATATTGGTTGGAAAGCAGAACATCACTTAAAGATACATGAGCTCATGGGCCAAATATCCAAGCAATGTTGGCCAAAATCTGGAAGTTAAAATGTTCTCAAAAAATTAAGCATTTCATTTGGCAAACAATCTTGGAATTCATTGCAGTTAAGGTGAATTTGGCAAGACGAGGGATTGATTGTGATACGGGGTGTAGTCGTTGTGGTCATGAATCTAAAGATGTTAATCACGCCTCTTTGAATGCCTAACATTACTTCAAACATAAACTTTATCAAAGGTTCCGTCGGTAATTGAGGTGTTCCCGAGACCATGAATTTTTACCAATTTAGACTATATCTTTTTACCAAGTCGAGACAGCGAGATTTCCATGGATATTATGGTACATTTGGAAGGCGAGGAACGATAGTGTTTTCTCAAACATCATTAGGGATCCTTGAGATATACTAAATTTAACAAAGGAGGAAGCAGAGGCCTGGAAGGCTTCTCATGAAGGGATTCCACAATTAGTTACCACATCATCAGGAAGCTGGAAGGAGTGTTGGGAGGCAGTGGCAAGACCGCTTTCGACCAGTTCCGATTTCAAATGGTATAGGTGTTTCGTATATGGATCCTGGAAGGATTCTGAATTTTATTAAGGTCTTGGTTGGTTTTGTTTCACGGAAGCAGTTGCAAGCTATCCTATTGGTACTCGCGGAGTACGACGCAGCCTCTCAGTGCTTTACTCAGAGTTTGAAGCCCCCTTATTTGGGCAATGGTGAGCATGATCGACCTAAATTACTTGGAATTGGAGTTCACTTCAGATTGTTCAGAGTTAGTGAAGATGGTTGAGTCTCTGAAAATTGGTTAGTCTTCTCTTTCTACCTTGAGGACTTCAGAAGGCTTAGAACTATATTTAAAGTGTTCAATTTTCATGTAATTCTTTGTGCTTTAAATTGTAGGGCAAATTATCTAGCCCGTAATTCTAGGAAAAATGTTCAACACTTGTATCTTATAGACTTTTTTTATCACCAAATTCTTACTGATTTATATAAGCAAATGTTGACAAAAAATGACAAAACAACCCCGAGCTTTCAAAAATCGGTAAAAAAATCTCTGAACTTTTGATTGTCTAAACAATCGCAAACTTTTGTTAAGTTGTCATTTAAATCTCAAACTTTTATTGATTAAGCCATTTTAACCCGCCATTAAATGACTTTATTTTTTTTAACTCTGTTATCAACCCTAACTGAATATGTTATGTTGATTTATAGGTTCAAATTGGTTATTGTCTTCTTTTTTAAGGGAAAAATGTCAATTTAACACTGTACTTACCAAAAATCGTTGATATAAAATCAAACTTTGGATATGGTTGAATAAACATTCAAATTATTGTTGACTTCTGAAAAAAACCCTCAATTTTGCGTTGACTCGAGAAATTGAACCTGTCGTTAATCTCAAATCAAAATTGTCTCTAAAATCAAAATCCAAATCAATTTTGGAAGTTCGATTCAGTTCTTATCTTCGTTCTAAAGAATTCTAAGCTTGATTTTCTCTTTTCTTTCAAGAATGAGCTCAAATTCGTCGGTTTAAAATGTTATCTTTGATACTTTTGTGTATCATTCTTGAGCTCATTCTTGAAAGAAAATCTTATCCAAGAAAATATAACATAATAACTTACAAACATATTTTGATGAGGTCTAGAATATGCTACATATATATATATTTTCTTTTTTTAGTAATATGTAAAAATGTTAGCTTCATTAATATATGAATTAAATATAAAAGAGTATGATACGTACATAGATAATATATAATAGAAGTAATAAAATGTCATTTAAAAAAAAAAGGGTAGATTGATCATCTTTCTTCGTTGTTGGTTAGGGTTCTCTGGGGTCGTTATTTTTGAGGTGGTAATCATTTGACTCCAGGAACTGTTAGTTAACCATCTTGTGGGTGCCGAAGTATTATTTCGGCTCGATCTTTGGTTATGAAGGGATTTATCGCGTGTGTTGGTAATGGGGAACGTATTTCGGTTTGGCGAGATCCTTGGATTCCAGATTCTCATCCTCGACATACTATGGGACCAGGACAAGTTTTTCGTCCGGATCTTCGGGTTTCTCAGCTTACTGACCACCAATCTAAGTGTTGGCGGGAGACTTTGATTAGACAGTTCTTTCATCCAGGGGATGCCTCTTTTATCTTAAGCATTCCTACCCCGTATAGTTGTAGGAAGGATTGGCTGGGTTGGAATTTTATGAAGTCAGGTCGTTATACGGTTCGGTCAGGTTATTGGGTGGACTCTACGTTGTTGTTGTCAGATTTTAGAAGAATTGGACCAAATTTGCATGACTTACAAGCTCATGTATGGAAGGTGAAATGCCCTCCTAAGTTGTCACATTTTATGTGGCAGGTGGCTTTCGGACATGTGGCAGTCAAAGTACAGTTCGGTCGACGAGGGATTTTGCGAGATACTAGGTGTCCTCGGTTCGGGCTGATTTGGAGACGATTAATTATGCTCTTTTTGAGTGTCATCTGGCACTGCAGAGTTGAGCTATTTCTCCGATTCCGTCCCCTGTCGGAGTATGCCCGGGGCCTTTCAAATATTCTAATTTAGATTATTTGTTCTGGAGATCTTCCCAGGAGGTTGATATCCAGTGCTTTCCCTGGATACTTTAGTTCATCTAGAAGGCTCGGAATGATAAGGTTTTTTCAGACATTGACAGGGATCCTAGAGATGTCCTGGAACATACAGAGACATAGTCTAGGCTTTGGTTGGAGGCTCATGCAGGGAAATATGTATTGGGTTTGGATGTTGTGCTTATCTCTCACTTTGGGACAGATCTGGATGACATTGTCTTTCGCCCATTATCCATATCTCCAGTATTCTCAAGATATCGTTGTTTTGTGGACGGATACTGAAAGGCCTCTGATTTAACTTCTGGATTGGGTTGGTATTGTTTTGCATATGAGCAAAGGGGGGTTAACGTTGGTGCTCGCGGAATTCATCAAAGTCTCTCTCCTCTTCATTGTGAGATCAAGACCCTTCTTTGGGCTATGAGCTATCTTATTTCCCTATAGATCTCTGAAGTTGTGGTAGCAGTTGATTGTATGGATTCCCTGCAAGTTTTTCAAGACCCAGATAGTTGGCTTGCTTTCAAGCCCTACATTGAGGACTTTACAAGATTATGGAGCTTCTTCAGTTTATTTTTCCTTTATTATGTTTCTAGATCTTTGAATTTGAAAACTGATTTTTCTAGCTACGAATGCGAGGGGTTTTTCTAGTACTCTTTCTTTTGTAAACAATGTGTCTATTTCATGGCATAATTTTATTTTCTCCTATTGAATGAATGAAATGAGTTGGAAAAAAGTAGATAGCCGAGAGAGTGAATTGGGTTAGTGGCCTAGTATCACCAAGGATCTTGGCAGTTAAAAAATTCGATTTCCATACATTATCTCCTAGTATAAGGTCTTCTTCTTTTTTTCGAATTAATTTTATTAGATGCAATCAGCTTGTAGCTGGGAATACAAGAATTGAGGACATTATTGAAACAAACTCCAATCATAATCTTTTATGTGTACAATTCGTCTAGCTAAACTATCAGCACGAGTATTACCCAATCGGTTAAAATATGAGAATGAAATCTTCTTAAATCTGGACTTCCAGTCTTCCACCGTAGTGAAATAGTGATGTAATATTTTATTATATGCAGCATTGTTGATAACACGGTTATACTCCAAATTATCACCTTCAAACTGTACCTATGTGTAACCTTGAGCCCACATACATTGGATTGCCCACAATAATCCTATAAATTCAGATTTTGCCACTGTGTAGCGTCCTTGAAACTTGCCCATGACACCACAAATAAAGCAACCGTTGTTGTCCCGAGCAAGCCAAACAATATCGGAATGTGTATTAGCTTCAAAATGTGAGATATCATAATTGCATTTAATCATGCCCAACTAAGGACGTTTCCATGTCTTGGTATTGGTCGCTGAGATTGATGTTTGTCGTTGGCCCGAGCCATCAACTGTAATTAAGGATGTTACGTGTTTGCTATATAACCACTCTTGAACATCTTTAGTGTTGAATTTACGAAGAGATTAAC
>WJSH01001300.1:21528-34521 GCA_009757365.2 Lepidium campestre | reverse complement strand
CATTTTGGATTTTGAACCTTTTGACCAAAACTAATAATGATAAACAAGGGTAAAAAAATGAAACACTAGCAATTTCTATCTAGGATAAAGAGAACATCACTTAAAATGGTACAAAAAAAAACCCCTAAAACACCACTTAAAGTGGGACGGAGGGAGTAATTAGAAACTGACTTAAACAAAAAATATTTGAAACACTAATGGTCGGAAGATTTATAGTGAGTTTCTTCCAATATATATGTTTTTAACTCCGGTCTCTTGAATTATCAATTTCGTTTGTCTCAGCAGTAGAAGAAGCTGAAACCGCAGTCTGTCGTTGGTTATAATCGCGGCTTGCGTTCTCCCTCGTAGCTCGTCGTTCCTGCTAAAAAAACATATCTACGAGCAAACAAAATGATTCAGATTAAAAATGTTGATTGTGATTATATAATTATAATCCTTACGTCACGATAAAACAAGTCTTCAGCTTCAAGCATGTGTATAATATGACCCATTTTAGGTCTCTTATTTACGTCCGGATCCACACATCGCAGAGCAACAAGCAACACTCGTTTAAGTGCTTTTGAAGATGGTGGTTCTGGTATTTTTGGATCAATTACTTCTTCTGATCTTCGGTTTCCAACCATAGATTTCAGCCACTCAACCAAATTTACCTAAACAACAACAAGAAGACAATCAAGAACCCATGAAACTATAGATGATAAGCCATTTCTTCTTGTTCTTCTTTCGATAATAACTCGCCTTGAGGTCGAATGGTCGATTATAATCAACTGGGTTTCTTCCGGTGATTATCTCCATGATTAATATCCCGAAACTATATATATCGCTCTTTTCTGTCAGCATTCTTGTACAAGCATACCCAGGTGGAACATATCTACATAACAAGCCAATCAGGAGTATATTAAAATCTTTATCAAACGGGTTTAGAAGATTTTAAAGAAAATTGTGCTAAAGTGAAGAAGGAGTAGTGGTCGAGTATTAGCTTTAGGTTCTATGTTATGTAGTTCAGCATTTGATTTTCAGTATTCTATTTCCTTAGATTTCATTGTTCTTTTCAAATTTTTTTTTTTGTGTTATCTACAATTTAATGTGTTTCTTTTAAATGTGTGTCAATTTTATTTTATTACTATACTTTGGTATCTACTAAATCAGAAAACTATTTACAAATCAAAACATCAAACTACCTATATTTGGTATTAAGGAAAACTTAATCACATCTTCTTAGTCCAAAAGTTGTGTTATAAACAATCATTGTCACATAACTTTACACCTACATAAATTATAAAAAGAATAACAAATTTTAATATTTATGACATTACAATGTCTCAGTCCATTTGAAATGAATTTTTATTTGTTTAATTTAGTTTTAGTGAACCTAATCTCCTATATAAAACCATAGCAATTTCAAAGAATAGCCTATATTGATGTGTTCTATTATAGTTTTTGTCATTAGTATGTAGTTACTATAGTAGAATTCTCGTAAGGATAATTATGTAAAACTAACAATTGTGTATTATTTATTACACTGTCTTTCTTTTATGTAAACTAATTTAGTTATCATTTTCAATATAACTCTTTACTAACAAAAATTCCTAAAATAAGTGTTTACCAATATCGAGCATCTACCATATATGGTATCTATGTATACAACATTTCTAATATTCTTTTCCTTTTTTTCGACATCATGCATAATCAATTAAACGGTCTCAAAGGGTGAAGAGTTTTTTTTTTTGTCAACAATTTGGATCGACAAGGCCCGATTCATAGTCAAAGTCCACTCTCTAAAATCTTTTTTTTCACTTGTCGTGGAGAGGGATCGAATCCCGGTGCCTTGAGGATTTGTAAAGTGAAAAATACAACTAGCCAACCTGTCCTCGGCAGGGTGAAGAGTTTACATTTCTCTAATATTCTAATAAATATAAATTCATATAGTTAAATCTATATAAATCTAATATAGAGATATGAAATTATTTTATAAATTTTATAAAATATTTAAAATTAAATACAACTTAAATTCATATAAAATTTAAAAATAATATGATCATGTATATAGTTTTTGCTATATTTTGAAAACAATATCCTACAATTGATAAAATAAAACAATATCCCACAACGGGTCTAAAATTTTTAATGAAAACGAGTAAAATATAAACACAAAAATTTTAATGCATCAAAACATAAATAACACATGAAAAAATTATATTTCATACACAATACGGGTCATCATCTTCTATATAACATATAATATATAATAGATTATAAATTAATTTTAATATATTAAGTATACATAAAATTAATATAAATTTGCATAAATAAATCTATGATAAATTACCATAATTAACCTTTCAGCTCTACCCTCTTTCAAAAATAACCTTTCAGACCTACCCTTTTCAGAGATACTCCTTACCAAAACTAATATTTTTCCAAAATATCGATTTTACCCCTGCCATTTTTTCTCCTTTCTCCTTCTTCCCTAATTTTCTCTGCAACTGCTTCTCTGATGCGATTTTTGGATTCGATTTTGCGATTTTGATTTCGTGTTTCTGATTGTTTTATGAATCATTGTTTTATCATATAATCGATCAAAATCTTTGATCTTTGTGTTTCGATCTGCTTTTCGTTCTAGATTTTTTTTAGATCTAAGATTCTATGATTTGAGATTTTTGCAATTTGCGATTTTCTTTATCTCGATCTCATATATGTGTCTTCTTCTTTGATTTTCGCTATCAATTATGTGATTCTATGATTTTGATTCAAATTCTTATGTTTAAACTCGTATGATTTTGATTTGTATTTTTTCTGATTTTGATGTTTTTGTTCTTCTTTTCATGTTTTTTTTCTTGATATATCTATTTTATTCAGATTTATAAGCTATATTGTTAAACCTTATAAAATTTCTTGCAAAGATTCAGAGATCTTGCTTTTCATGTTCATCGGCTGTACTTGATTTTTGTCCTTTCTTTTTCTCCATATACTATTTTATTCAGCTTTATAAGCTATGCTATTAAACCTTGTAAAATTTCAACAAATTATTTTGTCCTTGCTTTGGGATATGATTGTGTAATTTTTGAATCAGAATTGTTTATTTCAGTAAATGGATTGAAACAAGTGAATAATGGCTTATGAGCAAAATAAATTCAAAGTCAAAACTTAATCAGAGTACACTTGAAAAGAATGAATCTTGACTAAATCGACATCAAATATTCTATTTTATTCAGATGTATAAACTGTATTATAAAACCTTGTAAAACTTTAACAAATAATTATGTCTTTGCTTAAGATATGATTTTGTAATCTTTGAATCATACTTGCTTATGACATTAAATGGATTCAAAGAAACTGAAGAATGACCTATGGGCTAAAACCTTTTCCTGTAAATTCGAAGACAAATCCAGATCTGCAGGCTTATTAAATAATATATATTAAGACTAGGTTTAGAGAGTATAATTGCTTGATGATTATGATGTATACAAGAGCTTATATAGTACAAGCTAAGGTTATAAACGGTAATATACTTTAAGCTATTAACAAACTATATGGAATATTTCCATATTCCTAATACTCCCTCTTAAGATGGAGCGTGTAAGTTAAGAACGCCCAGCTTGGACCGTAAGTGAACAAATTGATCATGACCCAAAGGCTTGGTGAAAATATCAGTTAGTTGCTCAAGAGTTGAAACAAAAGATGTAGAAATCGTACCAGCCGTTATTTCATCCCTTATAAAATGACAATCACTCTCGATGTGTTTTATTCGTTCATGGAAGACCGGATTTGAGGCGATATGTAGAGCAGCTTGACTGTCACAAACAAGATACATTGGCTGATCGTGATCAATACCAATGTGTTGAAGAACTTCTTTGACCCAGAGTAATTCCGTGGCAGCCATCGTCATCGCACGATACTCAGCTTCAGTAGAGGAAAGAGAGACCCTAGATTGCTTCTTCGACTTCCAACGAATGGGGGAAGAGCCAATCATGACGAGATAGCCAGTGATAGACTTTCATGTGAGCGGACACGTACTGATATCTGAGTCACAATAAGCTGTAACTTGGAGAGAACTCGCATAAGATAGGAGAATGCCTTGACCGGGAGTAGATTTGAGATACCAAACGAGTCGCAGAGCAGCTTCCCAATGGTCAACAAGAGGCGTTTGCATAAACTGCGCAAGAAAGTTAACGTCATATGTAATATCAGGTCTCGTATGTGTGAGACACTAGGCGGCCAATCAAACGACGATACGAAGAGGGATCATCACATTGCGGACTTGTAAACTTGGCGAGATTGTTGTTTTGAACCATAGGACTGTCAACGGGTTTAGACCCGAGAAGGCCACACTGATCAATGATGTCCAAACAGTATTTGCATTGAGAGAGAGAGATGCCTTCAGAACTTCTAGCAACTTCAATACCCAAGAAATATATGAGAGAACCAAAATCCTTCATCTTGAAACATTCACTCAAATAGCTCTTGAATTCAGCTATAATCTTGGGGTTGTTACCACAAATAATCAAGTCGTCAACGTAAACAAGAACATGAAGAACAACCCCATCCACGTTGTATGCAGAGAAGGAGTAATCTTTGGTGGATTGAGTGAAACCGTATTCCAACAAAGCAGTAGATAACTTAGAAAACCAACATCTTGGAGCTTGACGAAGGCCATAAAAGGACTTCTTAAGATTGCAAACCAGAGAAGGATCATAAGTATGAAGATCTGGTGGCGGCTTCATGTAAATGTCCTCATCAATATTGCCGTGCAAAAATGCGTTGTGAATGTCCATTTGATGAAGCTCCCACTCTTTGACCACAACCACTTTAAGAAGAAGAAGCAATGTTTGCATCTTAACCACATGTGCAAATATGTCAGAAAAATCGACCCCTTCCTTTTGATGATTACCCAAAGCAACGAGATGAGCTTTGTATCTCTCAATAGAACCATCATAGTTAAATTTGATACGATAAACCCACTTCGAACCAAGAGCTTTGCAACCACGGGGTAAAGGTACGAGAGTCCAAGTCTCGTTTTCTTCAAGGGCTGAGACTTCCTTACTCATAGCGTCACACCACTCCTTGAGACGAATGACTTGTTTGTAAGTAACTAGCTCATCCAACATATCAAGTGCAGCGAGAAAAATTTGATGCGATTTGGAAACCTGTCACTAGATAAGACATTTGCTAAAGGATGAGAACACATACCTGAAGACGATGGAGAGGAACAAGTAGGGAGAGAGACGGGGTTTTTTATCACAACGTGTAGCGTAAGTCACATATGGCTTAAGAAGAACGGAAGGACGTTTGTAACACATACCTCTTCCAAGAGGTTCTGTCCCTAGATCATGATCTGGAGATGTCAAATCCGCGTCGTCAAGAGGGATTGGAGAAGGAAGTTTCGGACTCCCCTTGTCGTCGAAATCCACCGTAACAACATGGGGTAGTGCTTCAGCAACAGTGGTGTCCGGAATAGGAGGAGATGGCGTCAACTGATCAGATATAGGTGAGGAGAAAGGGAACTCATGTTCTTTGAAGATCACGAGAGACAAATGTTTCACCATTTTGCAGATCATGGACACGCCATCCTTTTTGAGTTGGAGAGTAACTAACAAAGATACATTTTCGGCTTCATGGTTGAAACTTATCATGATTTGCAGACACCGTTTTGACGTAACAAAAACAGCCAAAGATAAGAAGGTGATCATAGCTTGGCGGCGAATAATGGAGTATCTCGTACGGTGACTTGTTGTCAAGAAGAGGGCTAGGTGTGCGATTGATAAGATAAGCGGCGGTAAGTACACTCTCTCCCCAAAACGCAACCGATAAGTTAGATTGAAAGAGTAGAGATTGAGCCATGTTGAGTATATGGCGATGTTTACGTTCCACCCGTCCATTTTGCTGAGGTGTGTAAACACAAGAAGTTTGATGAAGAATGCCATTGGCGCGAAAGAATTTGCGCATACAAGTGAACTCACTCCCATTGTCACTACGAATTGTTTTGACATCTTTGTTGAATTGTTTCTTGACCATGTGAATAAAGTTTTGGAGGACCTCTGCAACCTCACTTTTGGCGAGAAGCAGATGAGTCCATACGGCACGAGAGTGATCGTCAACAATGGTGAGAAAGTAGTGTGCTCTAGAAGAAGAAGCTTGTTTATAAGGTTCCCAGACATCACAGTGAATCAAAGTGAAACAATCAACTGCTTTATTCAAACTTTCTGAAAAAGAAGTTCTTGTGTGTTTCGCTTGTAAACAAACATCACAATAATCCTTTAAATCATTAATAGAAAAATCAAAATCATTTAATGTTAAACAAACTGTAGATAAAACTCGCTTAGACGAATGCCCCAACCGAAGATGCCAAAGTGTCTGCATTTATGGAGTGGAGACACGATGTGCAGCTGCTAGAACTAATCCGCGAAAGTGATAAACCCCATCTCTCTCTTCACCTGATACAATCACCATCATCGTAGTGCGGTCCTGTATTAAGCAAAGTTTATCAGTGAAATAAGCAAAGCAAGAGATCTCACGAAGAAGTCGAGCAAGAGAGATGAGTGTGCAAGACAACTCAGCAACATAAAGAACACGGGAAAGTGTAATTTGATCAGCAAGAAGAAGTGATCATTCACGAGTAGCAAAGGTGTGTTTGCCATTAAGAAGAACAACGATGCTCCGAGGTATATCATACACATCAGTAAGAAGATCAAGATCACCAGTCATGTGATGAGATGCTCAAGAATCGAGTAAAAAATCAACACAATCAGTTTTACCAGAGAGTTTCTCTTGACCGGAATAGTTCGATTTGAGCAGATTGACAATCACAGACCAAGTTTCTTGGCTAACACCTGGAATGTCGGGTTGGGAAGAAGATTCTGCGGGAGCTTGAGCATTATTGGCACATGCTGAAGGACCCCAACCACGACCTCTGCCGCGTGTAGAACTCTTACCACGTCCCCGAGAAGACTCACTGCCACGAGAGGAATCATTGTGCTTTTTTATCCACCATTCAAGCAGACCATGGAGTTGAAAGCACGTGTCAACGCTATGGTTTTGGCGACCACAATGAGTACACAGACCAGAAGATGGGGAACGTGTGACAGAAGCAATAGCCTGAAATCCACTGCGGACAGCAAATCCAACAGCATCAAGGCGATCAGCTTTACTTCGTGCAACCGTGAGATGACGTCCTTCAGATATAATTTCTGAGTAAACATGATCAAGAGAGAGACTTGCATCACGATTCAATCGACTAAGAAGGATAGTACGAGTAGTGGTAAAATGAGAAGCATCAAGACGCATCAAAAACTGATGAATACGTTCATGGTCACGGTGTTTAGTTTGTTTGAGCAGTTGAGGACACATAGAATTGTTGCAGCAACAATTGAGAGTGGGCTCATAATCATCCAAGTCATCCCATATGATCTTTAATTTGCCAAAGTATTTAGCTACATCCAATCCGTCTTGAGTGCAATTGGCGAGAGAAACTTTGAGCTCATGAACACGAGAGGCATTACCAATGGAATATCGAGTTTTAAGATTATCCCAAAGAAGCTTGGCGTTGTCAACAAAGGAGATGGCTTTCTGAACTTGAGGATCAAGGCTCGAATACAACCACCCAACAAGCATCGAGTTTGTCTGCACCCACCGTGGTAAATCCGCAGACTCAGTAGATGGCTTCACCAAGGAGCCATTGATAAAACCGAGCTTATGCTTGGCTTGAAGATTATTTCGAGCTAACTTCGCCCACTTTTCATAGTTATTTGCCCCAGTAAGTAGAAACAGAGTAAGGACATGATGAGGATGATCAGAAGTTCAAAGAAAGTAAGGAGAAAAGGTTATCTCCGAGGTAGAAGATGGTGTAGGATTCACCATAGTAAAGAATAGAAGAAGTCGTGAAGACTTGTAGAAGAAACTCGAGATCGATATGGTCACGAGAAGAAGAAACAGAAGCAGCGGAATAAGAGAGTAGAAAAATTATGGTTTTTAGGATCTATGCTCTGATAACATATTAAGACTAGGTTTAGAGAATATAATTGCTTGATGATTATTGATGTATACAAGAGATTATATAGTACAAGGTAAGGTTATAAACGGTAATACACTTTAAGCTATTAACAAATTATATGGAATATTTCCATATTCCTAATAATATATTTGTTATCATTGTTTTCAGATATAACGTTTTCAGATTTTTTATGAAAAACATGATTCTTTTGACTTGTTTTAATAAATATTTGTAAGAAACCTTGTAAAATTGTATAAAACCAATTGAAAATGCTAAAAGAACAAAATATTCAACAGTTAGGTGTTTAATAAGAAATGTATCTTACTGTTAGACAATTTAAGTTTAAATTCCCCTTTGGTTCCTTCAATCAAGATGGGTAGGGTTTAGTTTTTCGAAAATTTCTCAGTGCTCTCGAACAATAAGTTCTGCATATAAATATAATTTTTTATTGTTAGATTATCAACTAAATGTAATACGACAACTATATTTACTTTATGATAAATTAAGTTTAACTTTCCTTTGGGTTCCCTCAATAAAGAGTAGTAGGGTTTAATTTTATGAAATTGGTCTCACTAGTTTGTTTATAAAGTTTTATAAGATACTTTATAAAACTATATAAAACCAAATAAAAATACTAAATCAAATAAAATGCTCAACATTCAGGGGTTTAATATGAAAACTATCTTTTTTTGTCAACAATTCCTAATCAACTTATGTAACCACAAAAAGATGTGGAGAGTTTACAAGAGAAACATTACAGGATGACTTTCTACAATAACGAGCAAGAGATTCAACCTTGTAATGTAGAACTTTAGAAATGACATGTAGTAAAAAAGAAGAAAATAAATTATTTAACCTGAGGAAGTCTTCAAAGTAGGGAAGGAAAGCTGACCAGTCTTGAGGATGGGAGAAAATTAAAAGAACGTCTGAGGAGTCTATAGTAATCTCAACCTCTAACAGTTGTAAGGATACGAGACTCTCCATCTCCCAGAGAACCGCTTCTACTTCCGTATGGAGAGCATAAAGGCTTCTCCTAACCCCTCGTGCAACCATATGAAGTCCTTTGTTAGAGTCTGGGAAACAAACCCACCCAAGATCTGAAAGAAGATCTGATGCTTTCCACGAGCCATCCACAAAACATCTAAAATCTGTGAACCCTGGATTCCGAGAAGAAGGAATGGAAACCTCATGCCATAAACCAGACGAATAAGAGCTTGCTATTTGGTGGGTCGTAGAGCCTTCTTTCCTTGCTGAAGACCATTCCAAAGAATCTGCAATAGAAACTTTAATTATATCTCTGAGATCTGTATCTATGTTTGAGAAACATTTCTCATTTCTTTCTTTCCAAAAATGTCAAATCAACCAAGGAAAAATCAATCTATCTACCCCCTCCAACAAGCGCCATAAAAGGTAATCTAGATTTGACCATACAGAAGGATTTGGGAATATATCTACAGTAGACGGGATACTCGATAGAGCCTATGTCTTCTGAATGGCTAGGGGACATTCAAAAAGTACATGATTAATTGTCTCCTCATCCTGACCACATTGAGAGCAAGAAAGATCGCATCCTGCCAAATAAAATGTTTGATTTTTGTAGGGCATTTTAGCTCCCAAACCTTAGCCTGAAGAGCCTAAAAATCATGACCCATAACATCATTTCAGTCGAGCTGAATAGAATCTTCTATCTTAAACCCAAATTTAACCGAGTATTTACCTGTTTTGGTAAAGTGCCAACCCCAATAGTCTAGTCTAATTCGACGAGGAATTGGGATTCCCAAAACAATCTAGACATCTCCTGGTTCAAGAAATTGGTGAAGAGGTACTTCTCTCCAGAATCGAGAAACTGGGTCGATGAATTGATTGATCGTCAGATGTGGAAAAATAATTGGATCTAAACTTCTGGCAGGTCTCAGATGGGTATCAAGTATCCAAGGGTCCCTCCAAACCGATATTGACCATCTATTTCTAATTTTTCTTATAATTCTTTTATTAACTTTAAATGTTTAAGAGTCAGTTTATAAACCGTTATATTAGATAGATGTATAAATTAGGTATGAGGCCCTAGGTATGAGTTTTGGTTAACAAGCAAACAATATATATTATGTTTTTTACTTAAAGTAATAGATCTAAACAAAATAAATTTTAAACAAACAACAGAGAACTAACCTTACTATAAATGTGAAGCATGCAATCATTGGTTTGTTTTGCTGAGATACTTCTCTAAGAACCTACATTTACCTACTAATAAGCAACCATCACTCATGAAAGTGCAAACAAGAACACATCATATGGAGATCAAATCTATCATATAAACAAGAAAACTAGAGACAAATTCCAATCGAAGTAACCAGAGCGATGATTAAGTCTATTTGCATGCAAGATTAATAAAAACATAAAGGTTGGACAATTACCCATTTACCTGAGCTTCGATTCCTTTTCGATAGCTCCAAGTTTGGAGCCTTGATTTCGTTTTGATAGCTCCAAACCTCAAAATCAGCACGTTAAAGAAGAAATTTCGATCCTCACCTACTCAAGAACTAGATCGACAAAGACTTCTTGATAGCTCCAAACCTCTTGGAGTTGGTTGCTCCTGACGTTAGACTTCTTTATGTCGGCAAAAATGTTGTTTATCATAGCCGAACTCAGGTACCCCTAAGTCATTGATTTGATTGCTTGGTGGTTGGATCACATTGTCATGGATAAGATCATTGTGTATGAATTGGTTGTTTAGTCGGAGCAATAAGTCTTTAGATCTTGTTGCATGAAGAGATTCATGAACTACTTTTAAGTTTTGTTGAAGTTGGTGCTACTGTTGTCAGGCTTAAATGTGGAGATGCTCTGGTAAGCTTCTTTATACTTCTCATACCATTTATCTTATCATGTTTAACTCCTTTTTTAAATCAAATTTTTATTCAATGTTTCAGGTTTTTAGATGAGGTGGGGAAGAAATGGACTTTCTGCAACAATAAGGGATTAGAGTTCAAGTTATCCCAGGTAATGTTGTCTCTTTTCCAATTCACAATAATGATTATTATGTAAGCCACTTGTTTTTATGTCATTTTCATTGCAATTCTTTGGCAATTATATGTTTATGATTGATGTTGATATTGTATTTGTCATATGATATTGTGGCAACTGAACTGGTTTCTGGAGGTTCTTTGAAGAGATTATTAGTATGGGCTTAACTCACTCCCAAAAGCTAGCTCAAGAGAGGAGGATTGCCACATACTTATATATTGCCCAAGAATATTTAACCTTTCCAATGTGGGACTTTTGACACTTTAACAGAAATCTCTTTAACTTACCTTATTGGAAGTTTGCCATTATGATTGCAGGGATTACTGTGGCCTCAAGGATAGCAGCTGAGTTGGGGATTCCATTAACACATCGAGGTGTTGTAACTAGTGTGAGGTTCCTCACAAGTCATTCCAGGAAAGGAGGGACCAACCCTCTATTTGTTGCATAGAATGCAGCTGACCCGGATACAATACTTGTTGTGTATATGGGTTTAGGAACCTTACCTTCTCTTGCACAAAAATTGATGGACCATGGTCTCCCTTGTGATACACCAGCTGTTGCAGTTGAACATGGAACCACTCCTCTACAGCATACTGTAAGCAACCAAACCATATTCTCTTTTCTGAGATTTCCATTTTCCAATGTTGCAGCTGTTATTTGAGTTTCTAAGGCTATTGAGATGTGCAGGTTCTTGTTGAGCTTAAAGATTTCGCAACTGAGATTTAAGTCAGCTGAAAGTTGTCGAGCTCTCTCCTTTATGGTCACATTGCTCGAAAGAATCCTCTTGCCTTGTAGAGACAAGATAGATATTTTGTTCTTATTCCACGGGCAAGTGGCTTCCGTCGATAGTACGGTCAAATTTTAGGAGCTAGTATGGAGAAAATGAAGGTTGATATTTTCTTATGTCCCTTTCCTTTGATTATTTTGGGACAATGCAAGCCAATTGCATTGTCGATGTTGTAATAAACAAGCTTCAAGAAGCAAAATTTAATATGGTATTCACGAAAGAATAATAAAAAACGATCTTACAACAAACAAAAATGCAAGAACTATGTTCACCAGATTGATCTTGTAATCATCAAACACACAGCTACAAACATAGAACTGGATTTTGAACTAAAGTAGAGAACTTCAAAGTTAAAACAAACTACATTTCCTAGAACTTAAACATAATATTGGAACATAGAACACATGTAGTCGACTTGTCTGATAATTTCTTGATTTTGATATCAAGCATAGAAAGTGTTATAAAAATAAAAATCATGGTAAACTATGTTGATTTAATATCTGAAGTAGTGGGATGCTAGTTTAAGTTTAATAAAGACTTCTCTATTATTAGAGAGTCCATTACGAGTTGGTTTAATTATTTTTGGTTCAGCTTCTTTGTTTCAGTTCATTGTCTTTGTAAGGCTATATATAGCCATCGTTTCAGTTCAATACGAAGTATCTTTTCAATTCTTTAAACTCTAAATTAACATATGGTATCAGAGCAAAAAAAGATAAGAAAATGGAGTGAGAAAACTGAGCGGAAAAAGAAAAGAGAGTGAAAAAGAAAGAGTGAGTGAGAGAGAAAGAAAGAGTGAGTGAGAGAGAAAGAAAGAGTGAGTGAGAAAGAAAGAAAGAGTGAGTGAGAGAGAGAAAGAGTGAGTGAGTGAGAGAGAAAGAGTTGAGTGAGTGAGAGAGAAAGAGTTGAGTGAGTGAAGAGATAAAAGATGTCTACGATAGGGAAGTTTGTGCAGCCATCTATTCCAAGGTTTGATGGTCATTACGATTTTTGGTCAATGACTATGGAGAATTTCCTAAGGAGTAAGGAGATGTGGAGCCTTGTGGATGAAGGGATTCCAGCTGCTGCAATCGGAGCGACGTCTGCAAGTGAGGCACAAAGAAGAACGGTTGAAGATGCCAAACTGAAGGATTTAAAGGTCAAGAACTACCTCTTCCAAGCCATAGACAAAGAGATCTTGGAAACTATTCTTGACAAG
>WJSH01001300.1:5043-16988 GCA_009757365.2 Lepidium campestre | reverse complement strand
AACTTCTCTAAGCCATGGGTAATGAAGTTATTAAACTATTTGTCAATGTTTTGCATCCCAGTCTTTGTTTGAAGACTTTTGTAAGCCGTTGTGGGTGGTAGTAAAGTGCATAATCTGTCCAACAAGTCTCACACCGATCCACCGTCTTGTAACTTTTTCTTTGAGTCATTGGTCTATTTTTCCACTATATTCAGTCTTTGCCTCAAGACTTTTTTTGGGTTGTAAACTTCCAAGCCTTAATCTAAGGTAAAAACTCTGTTTTTGATTTATAGTCTTTGTTTCAGTACTATTTTCAGCCGTTATTTTCTTTGTTAAACAACTTGTAAGCCTTGTGGTTATTGTAATGATTAGTTTCCACAGTCCCACAGTCTCTGTCGTAAGACTCTCTTAAGCCGTTGGTTGTATTACCATCCAAAAAGTTTAAAACTGACACACACACTCTTTGTCTAACAATAGTGGTGACATAAGGAATCTGTATCCCTTCAGATTTTTGAGCCGATTGTTTGTTTTTCGCATCCATCAGGCAGAAATCAACAGTCTTTGTTTAAAGACTTCTCTAAGCTGGGAAGCATTTGGTTTCCATTCGTAGTCTATCTTATTGTTTCTCAAAGATGTAGTTATTAAGTCGTTTGTTGTTTTTTCTGCATCCAACAAGTCAAAATGGAAGCAGAATTTGTCTGAAGGTTTTTCTAAGCTGTGGGTCAAAGTTATTAAGCCATTTGTTTCTTTGTTTTGCATCCTATAAGTTAAAATTGACTTGGTCTTTATCTGAAGGACAAATGTACTACGATAGAATCTGTTTCGATTCAGTCTTTTCGAAAACTTTATGTTGTGGGTCTGTCCAACAATTGGCTATTGTAGTCTTTGAAGATGTTGGTCGTAAGACTTTTAAGCAATCAGCTGCTTTTCGAATTGCAAACCGATCACTAGTGTTTGGTTCATAAAGATCCATTTTCGTTTCATTGTCTTCTTTAAGCTATTGGTTTTCAATCCAACAGATCAAAAACTTACCCCATAATATATGTCTAAGCCTTAGGTGATAAAATAAAGAATCAAAAGTTTTTTTTCGATTCAAAATCTTTGTCTTGGGATTTTCTAAGCCGTGGGTAGTAAAGTACGAAATATGTTTTCGATTTAAAGTCTCAGCCTTTAGCCTCTAAGTTGTGGGTAGTAAACCACAAATTTCGATTTTGGTTCAATGTTTTTGCCTTAAGCCTTTATTTGAAGTCGTGGGTAGTAAGTATGGAATCTGCTTTCTAAATCGTTGATTGTACTCTCCATTACTTAAAGACTTTTTAAGGCCTTTGTCAATCTTACCATCCAAAATCCATCCCATAGTCATTTGTCTCAAGACTCTTATAAGCCGTAGGTAGCAAAGTTTAGAATCTGTGTTCAATTCTTAGTCTTTGTCTCAGACTTTTCTGTGTCGTGGTTTATAAATTACAGAATCTATTCGTAGTATAAATTCTGTTTTTGATTCATAGTCTTTTGTTTTTAGACTGTTCTAAACCGTATGGTAAGAACTCTGTTTTTGATCCATATCTTTTAGGGACTGTCTTAAGAACTCTTAAATAGTTGGCTGTGTTGGGTTGAATCGTATCGTCCAACGAGTCTTTGCCTTCTAAGCCGTGGGTTAGATCGCATTCTCCGGTTCGTCCACCAAATCTATCTCCCTTAAGTCTTTTTAAGCCGTTGCTATCCAGCAAGTTCAATTAAATTCACTCATATTCTTGTGGTTATAGTGAAGATTAGTTTTCAGTTTAGAGTCTTTTTCATAACACTTGTTAGTTAAGCCTTTGGTTCTATTTACCATCTAACAAGCCGAGAAACGAGACACAAACATAGTGGTGACGTAAAGGAATCATTTCCCTCGAGATTGTATTAAACCGTTTGTCATTTTTTGTATCCAGCGTGTTGAATCAACTCATCAAAAACTTTTTTAAGCCGTGGGTAGTAAATTAGACATTTTGTTTTCAGTTCATAATAATCTTTGTTTTAAAACTTCTCTAAGCTGTGTGTAATGAAGTTATTCAGCTATTTGTGAAATTAATTCATAGTCTTTGTCTGAAGACTTTTGTAAGCCGTGGGTGGTAGCGTATAGTTTTTGCATTTGCCATTCCCATTGATGATTTTCTATCGTCCAACAAGTCTCACACCGATCCACCGTCTTATAACTTTTTCTTTGAGTCATTGGTCTCTTTTTCCACTATATTTAGTCATAAGACTTTGTCTAAGTCGTGGGTATATCGATTCAGTTTTTTAAGACTTTCTTGAGGCATGGGGTCTGTCAAACAATATTGTTTAGAGTTTTTGTCATAAGATTTGTCTAAGCCATGGGTAAATTCGATTCAGTCTTTTTAAGACTTTCTTAGCCATAGGGGGTTGTCAAAATAATTCTGTTTAGAGTCTTTGTCATAAGACTTGTGGGTACATCGATTCAGTCTTTTTAAAGCTTTTAAGTAATGAAGGGTCTGTCAAACAATTTTGTTTAGAGTCTTTGTCATATGACTTGTCTAATTAAGTAAGCCGTGGGTACATCAATTTAGTCTTTTTAAGATTTTCTTAAGGCATGAGGCCTGAGGGTCTGTCAAACCATTCTGTTTAGTGTCCTTGTCATAAGACTTGTCTAAGCCGTGGGTAACATCGATTCAGTATTTTTAAGACTTTTTTAACGTATAGGGGTCTCACAAAACAGTTTTGTTTAGAGTCTTTGTCATAAGACTTGTCCAACCCGTGGGTGACATCGATTCAGTCTTTTTAAGACTTTCTTAAAGCATAGGGGGTCTGTCGAAACAATTATGTTTAGAGTTTTTGTCATAAGACTTGTTTAAGCCGTGGGTAACATCGTTTCAATCTTTTTAAGACTTTCGTAACGCATATGGGGTCTGTCAAAACAATTCTGTTTAGAGTCTTTGTCATAAGACTTGTCTAAGCCGTGGGTAGTAGTAAAATATAGAATCACTTTTCGATTCAGTCTTTTTGCCTTAAAGACTTTCTTAAGCCGTGGGTCTGTGTTCTTTACATCCATCGGACAAATCAAGAATCGATCCAGTTTTTCTTTTTTTCATCGCCTACCATTCTGATTATGCATGTACTACCCACCAATGGATCGATTCAATTCACAACTTTGCTCGGGACAATGTCCCCAAATAGAATCTCACAGAACACTATTAGATTAGTGTCTGCTCATCATCTTTTTGGGTTTTAGAAAGAAAACATCAAACAAAAGCTTTTCAAAATCTCTCAAGTTTGATAAAACAAAAACCAAAAGGTTTTCAAAATCTTATTAATAACGTTTTCATTCTCAAAATTAGAAAAGCAAAAAACAGATCTTCATAACAAAAAGAAAAAAACACGAACAATACAAGAAAGACAGAGACGTACAGTCAAGCTTGATTGGCCTCTCAATAAGCCTCAGCAATGAGTTGGAGTTGGAGATCCCTACGGTGTTCAAAACATCCAAAGATGTACGATGTACCCTCTGAGAATCAAAAACCTCAATGTTAAAATGTTAATTGCATAAAAATATGTTTTCTTATTGACTACTGCCATGTAATACAGATTAAGTTTTGGTTAGAGTAACCTTCAAACGATCCATTGTTCAACATATTTGGAGAGGATTGCAACTTCACTTGAAATCTTCTAGCATTCTCTTTGAATTCTTGACAGAGCTTATTGCTTGAGCTCCTTCTCTGCTAATGTACTTAGGAGAAGGAAAACGCTCTCCTCAAACATGAAATCTTCAACACAGCAACGAAACATAACAGACAAAGTTACTTAAAAAGGAAAAAGCATAGGCAATGGTGTAAAAGCCAAGCGTACAGTAAGTCACGAAAGGAACAGAAAGAGCCAGTCTGGTAAACTGAGTTAACAATGGAGACAAATGTTAAGCATGAGGAATATATTACCTTCCATCAAGAGCACGGTGAACATTGAAAAAATCAAACTGAATATTGCACTGTGGACAGGTAGGCTTCTCTTTGTAACTTGCCCATCGAAATATGCCGGTCACACTATACAGATAAAAATGAATTCCTCTTAAAACGAAAAGTGAATATCAGTCTTTGTCCTATTGTTTTTTCTAATCAAACCTACTTTGTCTGTGCATAGAATCAAACAAAAGAAACAAAACCCCCATAGTGACATGTTTACAGTATAAAGCAAAAACATAAGTCCACCAGTGAAAGACTTCTACATAGGCAAGATCAAATCACTAAGAAAAATATCCGCATCACTCCTCAGATAAGGAAAAAGGATACACACTATTAGCAACACAAATACTCTTAATTATCCAAGAATAATATAATACCAGTAAGCATGTTCACAGGCTTTAACCATAGTTGTTTCTTGAAGGGGTATTGCATCCACGCATATTGCACAACAGCCACCTTGGTTCCTGAAACTCAGCTCATTGAACACTTCTTCAGTCTTCTTTCGATCCTAGATACAAAAAAATTAATGTTAAATTAGTGTAGGGGAAAGGAGCTCAATTATAAAAAGTCACAGATTCACCTTCAGACACTTCACAGGTAAAACTCGAAGGAAAAAAGCTGTGGATTCAACCAAAAACAATCCAGAACTGAAACTAACCTCCGAATATGTTTGTGTATTTCAACATGCATTGACAGTGGTACTGTATAGACGAATCAGACTAAACTATATCCACAAACCACAAAACTATATCCACAAACCATAAAGAGTATATGTATTCATAGATCAAGAACATAAATTGAATTTTCAAGCAATTGATGAAAAATTTGCAAATGTAAAACTCTTGCAAATTGAAATATTTAAACTGAATTCAACAAATAATTTACAGATGGCTAAGTACTTGGTTCAAGATTCTCCGATAACTCAGATATTTCGTGATTCACTTAAATTCTTTGGAAAAAAATGACGAATCAAGAATTACATCAGGAATTTCTGACCTTCTCCAAAGATCGCACTAAGATTTAATTGGAATTGAGCGCCATGTCGGGAGTTACATGGAAGATGACTCAAACCTCTCCAACCTCTCGATTCCGCCGCGATCCTTGAATAAAATCCTATTCGCACCACGGATGATGCTTGACACCATAATCCTACTCAGAATCACGAGTTCTTGTTACCGAAAACTCTGAATCAGAGATATTAAGTAGACATTAATAATTCTCAATTAGAAAAGCAAAAACAAATTTTGCACAAAAAGAAAACACCAACAAAGAAGTACCTCGAGGATTTCACGCAGATTCAAACCAAAACGAAAAGACAAACCCTAAATCGGAGAACTCATGGAGAGAATTCTTTAAAAAGAAGAAGCAATCGAATTTGTGAGAAATATTTTCAACGATATGCTTTTGTTTTATGCATAAATGAGAGGAGCGTCTTCTAACGGATATATTCTCAATTATTTTAAGAGGGAATTTGCCAAATATACATGAGTTTTTAATTATTTAAGTAAAAGACATAAGTTTTCAAAAAAAATTAAACCTCTAACATGATTGATGATTGATACTTGAAATATCTTTATAGTCCTTACACTATAATTATTATGTTTAATTATATATAAAATGAAAAGATATGGTATGAACATTGTGCAGGGGAGTAATTAATGTTGAGAAGGTGAAATTGTGTGGCGGCTACATATTTCCCTACTAGTTAGATACATAAGCATATAGTGTTCCTTGGATTTGACATACATGTCTAACGATACATGTGGCGGTTATAACATAGTGCACCTGCTCTGATGTATATAAGATTTGTGTATGTTTAAGACAAGTTGATTTAAGATTACGATGTATATAAGATTTGTGTATGTTTTGGTATGTTGAGATGAAGGTAGTGATTACAGAAATCTTAAATTGTTATATACGCAACAAATTATAAGATACACATGTACCAAACGACTTTTCTGTTTACAAAAGATGATTGCATATACAGGTTATGATATATAAAAAACAAAAATTGTAAATACTTGTCAATATTCATGTCATGGGTTAAGTGAAATAAAAAGGAATGATCAAGTTAAATGCCACATTTACAACTGCCTTGCCAAGAAGAAACAATCTCAGGGTCCCAGACCATGCAAGTTTTTCAAAAAAATCAAAGACAATCCAGAGAGGAGTTGCCTTAAGATCAGCAAGCTTGTTGCAGTAAGAGCATCAATAAGGATTATGATTGTCGAAGTCCTCTGGTAGACATTAGCACTATCTCCCAAGGGTTCGTGTCCATGTGCAAATAGTATTTCAGGGAGATCAAGATTCGCCATATACATGCAACAAAGTAGAAAAAAATGAATCAGAGAAATTATCTATCAGATGTTGTTACCCGAGTACTTAACATGGTAAACGTGTACCTAAACTTCAGTTAACGAGTCCCTAAACTTCTAAACGTTTGCATGAAATAGCAATGATCAAAACATAGTGCCAACCACCAAAAGACAAACCAACATCAAAGTTTCAGTTGAACAAAAGAAAAATACAGCTGGTATTACGGTAAATGTGTACTTAACCTCGTAGACGTGTACACAAGATGTGCATCAACGTACAACAAAACAAGACCACGTCAGCAAACGCCGAACAATGACAAACAATACACTTCTAAACATGTACCTAACCTCGTAGACGTGTACACGGTTTGATATCATTTCCAGATATCATTTCGTAACTGTTCATCTGACAAGATATTGCATGCATATCCATTTTAATTACGTAGAGCGTAGGGGTAAAAATAGTCATGGAATAGTGAACAAATGCCTACAGGAGAGAGAGAAGTTGAGTAGCTAATTAAACTAAAACTTGTGTATACTCAGTGCAAATTCACTTATTTCAATTATCTTGGGCCTTTAACTGGCCTAATTCTATGAATTAGATACTCCAACTGAGTTGATCGACCCATCAAATATAATAATCGCACGTGAAAAACTAAAAGTATAAAACACATACACGTGTTAGACGAAGAAAGTTAAATGGGATCCATTCATAAAATCTTCGTGGGACTCATGTCTCGCCGACTACGTTTGGCCAATTTTAGTATTAACGTTATTTCTGCAAAAATCAAAACATTATAAAGAAGTTTTGAGATTTTTTTTATTATTCTTTTTATTTAATTTTTTTTTTTGTAACTGAGGAGTTTCAAGCCTTATAGGAGGGGTTTGGACTATTCTCTTGAAGATGATACAGCCCACAGATAGACCCTCACCTCCGGGCTAAAGCCCAACAAATAAAGACTTTAGGGAGCATAATTTGGGGCATCATTTTGATAAAAATTTATATAGTGTAATGGTTAAGCATGGTCAAGTATATGATCCATGCGCCAGGTTCGATTCTCCGCTCTCTCCTTTAATTTTTTTTTCGCTTTTTTCTTTTTCTTTGAAAGAAAATTTTCTGTGTGGAAAAGAAACACAGGAGTTATTAACCAAAAACATGTTTTTTTTTTGGTCTAGCCAAATAAATGAGAAGCTAATAAGAGTCCAATAATTCATTTGTCCTTTTATTGTTATTTTTTATTAGTGTAGTTTTAATTTAAACTGATTTCTTTTGATTTTTTTATTTCTTTGTTCATTTAGATTTCCTTTATAATCTAAATTGATTTCTTCTATTTTTTTTATTACTATTAATTTATATTAAATTACTTCTTAAACAACGTAACTAAAAACAACATAATTATCATTTTTTTTTGTTGATCACCACAATATCACGAAAAACTTCATCTATCTTTCCACTTTCACATTCAATCTCCAACACCACTTTTCTTTTTCTGCTTATAAACTTTGTTAACTTATGTTCCTTTCTTCTGTTTCATGTTTTTAATTAAGCCATAAGTTTAAATTCTGCAAATTCTTTTTTTTGTCAACAATTGGATTGACAAGACCCGATCCATAACCTAAATTCTCCAATTGGAGCATGGTGGGATTTGAACTCTGCACCTAGTGCTAAGCTACATCAGAGGCAAGCCAACTGAGCCACCTCGTTCTTTGCCTGCAAATTCTATATATGTAATTTTTGTTTCAACTTTTTATTCTAATGTATTAGTAGTCTTCCAATTTTGATGAACTCTCATATATGTGAGGAAAAAAACCAAAAACTTCAGATGTTTTATTTGATTCTAATCAGAAATAAATAAATAAAAATTAGGGCATCACTGCTTTAGGCATCAAATTATATCGGACTAGCACTGCTCCAAATATACTCTCCAAATCTCTCAAACTCAAATTCTCTCATTCTCTTGATTCTTCTTATTCTCTATATTCTCCAATCATTCTCCATCTATTCTATTTATGCTTCTAAAATTCTAACATGGTATCAGAGTAAGATCCATGATGTTTGTTTTCTTGTTGTGTTCTTGCTGGTTTCAAAACCATTTCTTCAAAATCTTTTTCGAAAAATGTTTGTTATCAACACTACAAGAATACTCGCTTATTGCGACTACCACATTAGTAGCAAATTAGTCGCAAAAGCCAGATTTACGACTGATTTCTAACTAAAATAATTAGTCGCAAAAGCTTAGTCGCAAATCTGCGACTGATTTACCAGTCCAGATTCAGTCGCAAATTCGCGACTAATGCGTGACTGAACATACAGTCTCAGATCTGCGACTGATTTGTGACTAACGTAGTTGAATCTAAGTAGAAAAGTGTCAGTCGCAAATCAGTAGCAAAGTGTCATTCACAGTTTCGTAGTAAAACGTCAGTCGCAAATCAGTAGCAATTTTCAGTCGCAAATCAGTAGCAAAGATTCAGTCGCAAATCAGTAACAAATATTCAGTCGCAAATAAGAAGCAAAGATTCAGTCGCAAATCAGTAACAAATTATAGTCGTAAATCAGTAGCAAAATATCAGTCGCAAATCAGTAGCAAATATCAGTCGCAAATCAGTAGCAAAAGATCAGTCGCAAATCAGTAGCGAATCTTTTTTATTTTTGTTGTATAGATTTTGTTGTTTTAGTACGGTTTATAATTAAAAATAATAATAAAAATAAATAAATTAAAAATATTTTTATAAAGCGAAATTGTCTAAAACAAAATATTGTTTACAACTATAAAAGTATAAAAAGAACTACGGGTCTATAGATCCAAACCCCGAAGAAGGTCTGGAACCATCAATAGGTGGAGGAAGAAAATGATTAGCAGCAACGTAAGCGGCAAAAATTGGGTCTTTCTCTCTCATGTTGCTGAGCAGCATCTCCAAACCGATGTTCTGTTGCTGAAGAAGGATTAGCAGCAACGTAAGTGACAAAGCTCTAAAATTTTGGTTCTTCTGTCACTCTCCTTAAATCTTGCTGCTCCGCAATATTGACACTTATCCCATTTTTTCCATCTTCTTTCAAGAAGATCATACAGTTTCGCATACATACATCAATTATATAGTACGCGAGTGCTAACTTTCACATCAATTTTTTGGTTTCATAATACGATGCAGTTGACTGATTATTCTCAGGTAGATACTCTGTAAAGAGTTATGCCCAAGAGTCCATGCACCGTTCAGGAAGATTATAATCTGTCTTAATGTTCATAAATCGAGATGCTAATGATAATTGGGAATAACCTTCTTGACACCCATCATATAGAGGATTGTTAGCAGTTTCTAACATGTCATATAATTTTTGTGCCTCACTATTAGGTACTTCACTACCTTGATGATGCCCATGCTCAACTTCATAATTGTAATTTTGATCATAATTCATCATGTTATGCTCATGAGCAGGAAATGCATCATTTACCATTCATACATATGCATTTTCTACATTACTAACATCTTCTTGATTACTCCTTATATCATGAGTTGTATTCTGACGACTACTGCTACTGCCTAAATCGACATTTAGTTTTTCCCCATGCATATACCAAACATAATACATAGGCATAAATCCTCTCGTAAAAAGATGGTTTACTATTTTACGCCTAGGAAGATTTTATTGTTTCCGCATGAAATACAAGGATAACAAAACTTACCCCTATTGATTGCTAGTGGCTAATTACCCGCAAAATTCATAAACTCATCCACTCCAACCACAAACTCTGCATATATGTTTCTTGTTTCTTCATCGATTCTTTTATACATCTCGAAAATTTGTATAATTTCCTTCCATTTTTTTTTTCCTAAAATGTTTATTCTTTTGGTGTAATAAAAATGATGGCAATGAGGGTATATATACAGAAAATTGTTACTAATTTGCTACTAAATTTGTGACTGAATTTGATACTACCCAATTAGTCGCAAAAAGTGGGTACAAAACATGCAAAATGTTTTCTATCCACTTTTTGCGACTGATTTGCAACTAAATTTACCACTAAAATATAGTCGCAAATTAGTAGCAAAAGCTTTGCTACTGATTTGCAACTGAAACGTTGCCACTGACATGACGTTGAAAATCAGTCGCAAATTTGCGACTGATTTCCAACTAAATTATTCAGTAGCAAATCTGCGACTGATTTGCGACTATATCCTCAGTAGTCGCAAATCAGTCGCAAACCACCGAAATTCAGTCGCAAATGACAGTCGCAAATAGCGAGTTTTCTTGTACTTCAAATCGTTTTTTTTTTTAAAACGTGTTTCATGTTTGTTCTTTCTTAGATTTCAAAGTTAAAAGTCTGTGTTTGTGACAATATAGAGAGGAGAAAGGTTGATGTGGTGAAGAACCGCAAGGGAGAGAAAGAAAAAGATGGCCTCATGTTATTAACCGTTGGACAATAGAAGGATCTCCTTTGGAGTGACTTTAAACAACGAGTTTCTGGGCTTATTCACTTTATTGCGTGTTACTAACTGTTGCGTGTGTCCTCTATGCGTTTCTTTTTCAGCTAAGAAAAATGCTGAAAGAAAATCAAAGAGCAATTAGGAAGGGATCTTATAAGGGGTAGATGAGAGATGAGGATGATAGAATACACAAGAGTATGTGTATCTACTGTGGAGTATCTCCTCATTCCGTAGTCCACACATATCAAAGCTAGGACAAAGTGATCAATAACATTCAAAGGAGTAGAGGACAAGGAAGTTTCAAAGCCGGACCCTTTCAAGAACGGATCTATTCGTAATGATTTTCAAAGTCCGAGACACCTATTCTTCACACCAAGTCATAGCTACATTAAGAAGGCCGTAGAGACTATACTCTTTTTCCATTAGTAGAGTTTTGTCCCACGTGGTTTTCTCTCTAAGGTTTTTAATGAGGTAGTTCTTTGCGGTTTGCAAGCTTGGCCTTTGGTTTCCTTTGTCGCCCAAGCTTGAAGGGGAGTATTAGAGAGAAAGGAGTTGAGGCCGAGACATAAAGACAAGGCCGAAGCAAACCTCTTCAAGCCAAGGCTAATCAAGCTCCAAAGAATCCCACATTGAAGTGTTTGGCCCACATGGAATTGTTTGGATTCTATCTCACCAAATAAATAAAGAGGCAATTATATAAAGACATTCAAGCATTCTAGAAACCTTGGAGAAGAAAATGTGACCATTGGAGAATGATTTGACTTTTGGTGTCCATGTAGCCGTTGAAGAAAAGTCAATGTCTCATTTGGTTCAAGAGAAAGAAGAATCTTCCCTCAAAATCATTTGTGTCTTAGTGTTGTAGTTGTAGCTTGTCTATATATTACTTGTAACTCACAAATTGTAAAGATAAAGAGAAAATAAACTCTCTCTTCACTATTCTCTCATTCTCCAAATATACTCTCAAACTCAAATTCTCTCATTCTCTTGATTCTTCTCATTCTCTATATTCTCCAATCTTTCTCCATCTATTCTATTTATGCTTCCGAAATTCTAACATTTTTCACACTCTCTAGCATCAAAGAGGAAAAAACTAGCGGAGCTATTTAGAGAGTATAAGAGAAGAACGAGTTCATTAAATTTGGAAGATTTGTCTGAAAACCAAAGTGAAGATAGTAAAAAATTATCAAATGTTATTGTTTATCTTATGCGTACTTAATGATATATATTGGTTGTGAGTTGTTGCAGGTAGACACAATGGTGCAGGAAGCAGAGA
>WJSH01001297.1:10642-25152 GCA_009757365.2 Lepidium campestre | reverse complement strand
GTTTGATAATCAAGCACATTCAAAAAACTGGCCACACAGAATACACATAACAAAAATAAAACTACAACAAGTAGCAGAATTTAGGATAAGTTAGGCAACATAAGCATTAAAATCAAGAACAAAGCTCCCCCAAAATCAAGCATATGTTCTCAAGGCTATCTCCCTCTGCTTGAGATCAACACTGAGTTAAAAACAATGTTGTGCAAGACAACATGTTGAACCGACAAAAATCAAGGCAAACGAACACACTCACACATAGATGATTCAATATTCTGATCTTCTAAGATGAGTGACCCAGTTCTAAATCGATCCATGGGAAACAAATTTCAAACAGTAATTCAAATCAATGAATGTAAATCAGCAAACATCTTATTAGATAAATTTAACACATACATGTGAGACTAATCACAGCGAGTTGTGCATTGCGGAAACAAGTATCAATGCTTATATGAGAATAAATCAAGCAGTCAAAGCAGGCAGGCATACAAGACATCATTGGTTCACTTCTATGGATAGTCTTACACCAGGCATGTCTTTACCTTGTGTGTGTTCCAGCACTCTGTTTGTGACATTAAAAAGCACGCAACTGAAATTTCCTTTGGAGAGTCGGATGGTTGTGTGTAATGTTGCTTTCCTCTTTTTTTCTTTTTTTTTTCAATGCACACTTTTGTGGAGAACATGAATATAACTTGACTTCTCAACTTGGTGTTCTCAAGGATATTTATCAAATCCAATATTAAAAAAGCAAAAAATACCCCGTTAAGTAAATTTGAAGGCTATTTTTTTGTCTATATTGGTGGACAAATGGGTATTAGTGATATCACTTGACTTCTCAGTCTAATGATATATTCGCTCTCCTCAGCTCTTTGACCTCCTTGTTTGTAATGCCATAACCGGATGATGTATCATCTATCCACGAAATCAATAACTGCAATAATTTGTCATTGTACTTGTACATGTCTCATACATTACACACTTCATTGCAAGGATTAAATCTTACAGACACCGATAACTGATCGCAATTCAATGAATCAATTAAAATTCAACAGTTTGGTAAAAATATTAGCTAATTAAAATTCAATGTTTACATGATCGATAATGACCAGTTTCTCCTCAACAAGTTCTCGAATAAAATGGTGTAGAATCATTATATGCTTATTTCGAGAGTGTGAGACTGGATTCTTTGCAATATTGATAGCACATTGATAGTCACAATGAATTAAGAAAGGTTCAGAGGGGATACCGTAATCTACAACTATTTGTTTCATCCACAGAAGTTGAGTACAACAGCTGCCCAGAGCAATGTATTCTGCTTCTGCAGTAGAAAGGGAAACATTATTCTTTTTCTTGTTGAATCATGAAATCAGATTGTTGCCTATGAAGAAACACCCTCCACTAGTGCTCCGTCTGCCGTCCAAAGAACCTGTCCAGCCAACGTCACAATATCCAACCAGGCTGTTGGTTGTGTTCTTAGTATAATAGATGTCCAAGTTCATTGTGCTTTTGATGTACTTGATGATCCTTTTTACAGCAAGCAGGTGTCACTTCTTTGTCGACTCATTGTGAGATAAAGCAGAATCCCAATCATACTCCTGTAGAGTTTGACATCAACATCCTTTCATGCATCATCTTTTGCCTGCTTCTCTATAATGACCATCAGAGTTTTGGACTCTTAACTGGTAGCAAGACCAAATCGTTGAACTAGATATTTGGCATATGTGCTTTGCGAAACAAACCATCATCCATTTGTTTCACCTACATACCCAAGATATAAGACTATTATCCATTCATGCTTATTTCAAATTTATATGTCATGACCTTGACAAAATTTTCAACCATGCTTAGGTTTGTTACACCAAACACAATGTCATCTACATATATTTGCAAAACCATTAAATCTGAATTTGATTCCTAGATGAACATATCTTGTCCGTACTCCCATGAGTATATACATTTTCTGTCAAAAATGTGGCCAGACGTTCGTAACAAGCTCTAAAAGCTTGTTTCAAACCATGCAGAGCTTTATAAAACTTGTACACATAGTCATGATGCTCAGGATCCTTAAATCCCTTTTGGTTGTTCATAGTAGACTTCCTCTTGCAACCAGCCGTTCAAGAACACACTTTTAACATCCATCTAGTGAAGTTTGAACTAGTGTTTACACGCCATTCTTAACAGAAATTTGATACACTCATGTCTTGCCACAAGAGCAAACGTCTCATCGAAATCAACTCCTTTTACTTGTGAATATCGTTGTGCAACTAGACGCGCTTTGTTATGGACTACATTTCCATTTTCATCTATCTTGTTTTTGAAGATTCATTTTGTGCCAACGATGTTTGCATTTCTTTTTGCATGGAAGTTTCCACACATTCAGGCGCCATAATTTTCTTATCTCTTCTTGTATGGACTCAATCCAGAGTTTGTCAAGGAGAGCTTCTCGATGGGTTTTAGGCTCAACATCGACACAAAGCAAGCAAACTCGACAAGTTCAACATTTTTCCTATCACCAACAAGTTTTAGACTTCAGATTGTGAATGATTTCGATGAACCTGTATTCATTCTTGATTCTGATTCAAGATCTGTGTTTCTAACATGTATCTGACTCTGGGACTAACGGATGTTGGTCTTGACCGACTTGTGTCACTTGTAGGATTTCAATCCATTGTGAGGAGCCATCATCAAACATGAAATTCACAGTTTCTTGAAAACATATATCTCCCCAAATATTATACCGCGGTTAAAATTGATTAAATCGAAACTAAACCATATGCGCTTGATGTGCATTAGGATACCCATAAATAGGAAAAAACTCGACCCGCTTTTCTTGGGTCAATGATAATTATACTTGATTCATTCATTCTAATTGGTGTAAAAATCCTTATCTGTTTTTCTTGGGTCAACGATAATTATACACGATTCAAAGAAAAGCGGGTCGGGTTTTTTTATTAATGGGTATCTGAATTAGTTTACATCAACCGTATCTGGTTTAGTTTCGGTTCAACTTGTGTGGAGGAAGAAATATGTTTTTAAACTTCTGTGGAGGGGAAAATTTAAAGAGGGCATAGTTCCGTGTAGAAATAAATTTTTAACTTCTAAGGCGGGGAAAATATATGTTTTTGAACTTCTGTGGAGGGGAAAATTTAAAGAGAGCATAGTTGTGTGTGGAAATGGTGCTATACGATACTTCTGACTTCTGAGGGGGATATAGATCGTCGATCCTAACTCAATAAGCAGTAGTTGTCCCTGAATAACCTAGAAACATTCATTTGTCGCTTCTTGAGTCGAGTTTACCGAGTTGATCCTTATCATTCATAATGTAACAGACACACCCAAAGACATGAAAGTAATTGACGCATGGAGACTTCCCTTTGCAGAGCTTATACGGTCTCTTGTTGGTTCCTTTACAAACATAAGCTTTGTTAATTATATAGCATGAAATATTAACAGCTTCTGCCCAGAAGTGTTTTGCCACTTGGTTCCCATGCAACATGGCTCTGGCCATTTTCTGTAGCGTTATGTTTTTTCTTTCTACCACACCATTTTGTTGAGGAGTATGGGATGCTAAATATTGATGCACGATTCCTTGATTTGCACATAATTGGTCAAATGAGGCATTCTGAAATTCTCCACCATGAACACTCCTTATCGTCTTGATCCCGTTCCTTTTAGTTTTAAGTTTAAGGGCAAGAATCTTGAAACTCTCCATAGTTTCATTCTTTTCTCTCTGAAACCTGACCCAAGTGTAGCGAGAAAAATCATCCACAACAACCAGAATATATTTTTTACAAGTTGCACTAAGTGATAATGAGTTTTTAACTTGTTTTCCCATGTTGCAGGGTCCGCATACAAAATTTTGATTCCCTCGAATCTTAGGTAGATCTCAAACAACCTCTTGATTTGCCATCTTAACAATCGTTCGATAATTGATGTGACTTAACCGTTGATGCCAAATTTGTGCTTCATTTTCTTGAACAACACTCATACAATTATTCTCATGAGTCCATATATAACAATTGTTCCTTGATCTCACTCCTTCGAGAACAATAAGTCCTTGAGAGTTCACAACTTCATAACCAACCTTTTTGAAGGTTATAACGTTTAAAACCAGATCACATAGCTGGCTAACATTTATGAGGTATGCCTTTATTCCGTCAACAAAGTAGACATTACTCAAATTTGGTTGAGCTTGTCCTCTTGTATCTCCCTTTACTTTGACTTCTCTTTTTGCTCCTCCACCTAATGTAACCTTTCCCTCGGATATGACTTCAAAATTGCTAAGATTTCCTTCCTTCTCAGTCATGTGTCTAGAACACCCACTATCAAAATACCAACGTTTTGTTCCAGAATCGTTCTGAACCCAGTCTGCAGTGTAAGAAACCTAACAGTACAAATCTAGCTTTCTGACCCATACCCTGTAATTATTGCGATGATACCTATAGAACTGTCGTTGTTGCAGAACTTTGTGAAGTCGATTCTGGAATCTGTAACAGTGTGACTTGATATGGCTGTACTTTCTACAATACCAACACTCAGGTTATTGTCTCATGTACTCTCTATAGGCATATTGATTAAGGTGACCAGATTCTCGAGATCTCACAAGCGTTCCCGAGGTAGCTTGTGGTACTCTTAAGAAATTTCACTGTGTTTCAAAGACATACTTTGTCCCCACACCCTTGAAAAAAGTAGTGGTGGCAGTGGTTGTTTCAGCACCTCGATAGCCCAAACCCCAGTGTGCTTTGTCGGTTCTTCCAACCTGCAGAATTTTGTCAAGGTCTTTTATCCCATTGGTGAGCATCTTTAAATTCTTAGTTTGTTCAGTAAGTCGACTCTCAAGTTCTGCATTCTTAGCTTTTCTGCTTTAAGTTCCCTGTCCAGTCTTTGAACTTTGTCAGATAAGAACTTGTTTTTCAAGACAAATTTTTTATTCTTATCTTTCACTTACACCAAGTTCCGACCAAAATGCTCATTTTATCATCAGATAGTTGTGTACCTACTTCGTCACTCGTTTTGATTACCACTAACCATATAATCTCTTAAATCTATCAAAAATATCAATTCCTTGAAATAAGGAAAATATACATCTTCATAAAAATGACAAGTGAATATTTCTACCATCTTCGTGATGATTAGTTCCTCGTCCAGCTCAGCTACTCGTCCTTCTTAGCCATGTGTCATGAGTATCAAATACTTGTTCACATACCAATTATTTGTCCAGCTTAGCTACTCGTCTTTCTCAGCTACTCGTCATTCTCAGCCACGTGTACTGAGTATTAGATATTTGTCCCGAGAACAAACTTGTCTTCAAACATCTTCAGTATTCAGAGAATCAAAACAGACCAAGGAAAAATCATTCTCAATAACTCACAATTTTTTCTTAAAATCGATATCAATGAAAATTATGTTTTACGTTTTAGACATTGGAAGCTATTGAAAAAAGGGAAAAAATGAGCTTTTTTGTAACACCCGCCTTCTGCGGACCTTCTGGGTGATTTCAGATTGGTTCATGGATGTGGGAAGTTGAGACGGAATATACTAAAGGCCCAAAGGTTATTTCGTGAACTGGTCGAAGGATCTGGGCAGTTTGGAAGTTGTGCCAAGCTAGATCAGTCAAGTCCGTAGATCTCGGACAAGTCCAACATTTTTGGACAAGATTGTTATTTTCAGACAAGTTGGTCAGATTCAGACAATCTGACAATCCGACTGGGTTGGTCGCGGCTTGGAAAAGGTCGTGAAAAAGTCGAAATCAGTTTAGTCGATATTTAGATAAACTCGACGTTCAAACAAGGATGGTCGGTGTACGGACAGGATTGTTAGATGTCTATGCAGGTTTGGCCGATGGTTGGTACGGATGAATTGTACCGCGGTCGAGCATCCGGTTCAGTTTAATTGGCCGATTTGATGAGTCGGCGTAATTGGATCGGTTTACCTTGATGGGTTAGGTTTTCCAGCCCAAAGCGCTTATAAACGTAGCATAAGTATCCACGGTCATCTTCATCCTAAGCAAAAATTCTCTAATTATCGAAATAAGGGTTTTCAAAGGCGAAAGGCGATTTGTCATTGGATTACTCCTTGTTTTTCTGAGCAAACTGTGACTATGATCGAGAGATTTCAGTTCTGATCCGACAAATGCTCAACCATGATTGATATTTGGCGAGTTTGGCTCGATTAAGCTTGAGCAAAGTGCGACAAGAGGTGTCAGATTTCAGATTTTGATAAGGCAAAGGTGCGTTTGTGACTGTGGGTCTTTTCTGGGTTCATTTTTGGGCTTAGATCTGATTAAGTCTGGGCGGGTTAGGATTAATTGTGTTGTCTGTTCGTTCTGATTGATAAGTATGTTAATTCGTACTTGATTGTTGCTTTGGACTGATTCGGGTGAATCCGAGTGGTCTTGGTGACAGATCTTGATGAACTTTGTGCATATCTGTTCTGAACTGTCTATGACTTGATTGTATTGATTGTCTGATTGCGTATCCGTTTAGGCCTGGTGAGACAGGATGACCGCCGCACTAAGCATATTTGTGCTTACACATTCTGTATGAATGCATGTGATGATTTACCAAAAGATGACCGTGAAAGTGGCTGACTTAGAAGGTGAGACCAAGGCGGATGAATGAATGATGGATAGGATCTGGGTGAATTCGGGTTTAGAATCGATGTAGTAGCTTATTTAGCAAAGGTTCATTGTACTAAAACTCCGTTTTAGATTAATAAAACACATTGTTTGGGCTTACCACCTGAATTGAAACCAAATTTTGACTAAGTATAAAGAGAAACATAATTTGACTAAGTGGTTGACTTACCCAAGGTCAAACTGAACCTAATCCAGACTAAGTGTTTTTGAGTTAGGGCGTTTCAATTTGGTATCAGAGCATGGTCGGTTCTAGGATTAACTGTGTTTGCATAAACGGGTAGAAAAACCATATTTCCATCGCCAAGGTCTCGCAGTAAGTCTGATTGTTCTGTGGGTGTGAAATCTAAGTTAGTGTTGAGACTAACTTAGTGAACCTGATCATTGTAGATGGTTAGGAGTACTCGTAATGGGAAAAAGCAGATTGCAGAGAATGAGGAGACTTTTCGTGCTGCCACGGAAAAGAGTGGCAAGCGCGATGATGTTCAGACCGAGAATGATCAGCCTAGTGTGGGAAATGGTAAGAATGTGAGAAGTTTAGCGCAAGATGGAGCTATTGCGGGTGCTGGTACTGTAGCTGCGGTTCGATTAGAAGATGTGTTGGGGATGTTGGCACAAGTCTTGGCCAGACTGCCTGCTGCAAACCTGGTTAATGTGAATCCACCTCCAGTTAACGTAGAACTGGTTGTGAACGTGGCTGCAGAAGCCCAAGTTGTCGGTGTTCCATCATACTTGACTATAATGGATCATATGCAGAAGTTGGGAACAAAGTCCTTCTCTAGTGGTGCACAGCCAATCGTGGCGGATGAGTGGTTCAGTAGGTTCAAAAGGAACTTCGATTTCATTCGGTGTCCGAAAAATTACAAGAGATACATTGCGGTCCACTACTTGGAAGGGGATGCACATATGTGGTGGCAAGGAGTGTCAAGTCGAATGGCTGATCGTGACTGCACTTGGAAAACTTTTTACAGGGAATTTCAGACCAAGTACTTTCCTATGGAAGCCTTTGACAGGCTAGAAGGGGTGTTCTTGGATCTTCGCCAAGGATCCATTACCGTGAGGGAGTATAATGCTCAGTTTAACAGCCTCAAGAAGTATGTTGGCCGTGAACTTGAGGAAGAAAATTTTCAAATCCCTCACATTATGCGTGGACTGCGGATTGAGCTCTGTAATGGCTGTCTTGTTCGCAACTATGCCACAATTGATGAACTGGTGGAAAAGGTGGCTCTACTGGAATGTGGGTTAGAAGAGGAAGCTAACTTGCATGGAGAAAAGAAGAGAGTTTAGATGGTAACGCAAGTTCAATCTGGATCCAATTCTGGACAAAAGAACAATAAAGGAAATCCAAATGCATCGGGCAAGCCAGTTATTGCCCAGAGTGCATGCAAGACTTATGGAAAGGAGCACCATGAAACATGTAGGATGTTTTTCGGAGCATTTTTGCGGTGTGGTGGTATGGACCACAGAATCTGTGATTTCCCAAAAGAGGACTCAAGGGCGAAGGATGCCAGATAAGATGGACTAAATGTGTGCTATAATTGTGGCGAATCGGGACACTTCAAGTCATGTTATCCAAAACCGATCCAGTTTGTAGGGAAACGGGCAAATGAAGGACTGCCACCACCGCCGAAGAGACAAGCATTGATGTCGAGAGCATACACGATGGATACGGGATCGTTAGACCCGAGTGTTTCTCATCCGATCACTGGTAAATCCTGTCAGTTACCTTAGCATTTTCTGTGTGAATTTGCATGTTACGTGTTTTGTGTTATGTTAGTTCCTTAGCGTTCTAGATGAATGTGTAGGAACCTTGATCATGGTTGGTGTGGCAACCCATGTGTTATTTGATTTCGGGGCATCACATTGCTTTATGCACCTAAAGATGGTTGAATCAGGTGGGTTTGAGAAAGAACCCGGAAACCGTTATGGGTTAGTCGAAGCAGCTGGCGGACAATTGATGGATGTTCTTGAAAACATTCAAAATCTTCTAGTGTTTATCGAAGGGGTAAACATGCCAGCCGATCTTGTGATCAGCCAAGTGAAGTCGTATGACGTGATCTTGGGATTGGACTGACTCAAAAAGCATAAGGCGCATTTGGACTGTCATCGGAGCTGAGTTAAGTTCGAGCATGGTGGGAAAATGTTGGTGTATCAAGGGATTCGACCCACCTCCAGCAGTCTGATTGTCTCGGTTATCCAAGCGAAACAGATGGTTGAGCAAGGGTGTGAAGCATACTTAGCTACAATCACTATCACCGAAGTTGGACCGAACACTAAACTTAAGGATATTCTGGTGGTGAATGAGTTTGAGGATGTGTTCGCCGTATTGACGGGTTTACCACCAACTCAGTCTGATCCGTTCATGATCGAGTTAGAACCCAAAACCGCTCTAATCTCTAAGGCACCTTACTGGATGGCTCCGGCCGAGATGGCCGAGTTGAAGAAGCAACTAACTAAATTGATGGATAAAGGGTTCATAAGACCGAGCAGTTCAATGTAGGGTACACCGGTGTTGTTCATGAAGAAGAAGGATGACAGTTTTAAACTGTGCATTGATTATCGTGGGCTTAACAGAGTGGCGGTAAAGAACAAGTACCCTCTTCCATGGATTAACGAGTTGTTGGACCAACTCTGAGGCACTACTTGGTTCTCAAAGATTGATTTGGCTTTGGGTTATCATCAAATCCCAATAGACGAGTCAGATGTTTAGAAAACAGCCTTCCGGACAAGGTACGGACACTATAAGTTTGTGGTCATGCCTTTCGGGCTGACTAATGCACCGACTGCCTTCATGAAACTTATGAACACTCTGTTCAGAGAATTCTTGGACGAATTCGTAATCATCTTCATAGATAACATCTTGGTTTACTCTAAGAGTCCGGAAGAGCATCAGGTTCACTTGAGGACTTGTTTCGAGCGAGTGATTGGATTGGGCTGGTGAGTGGGCGGAACACTTACCTTTGGCCGAATTTGCATATAACAACAGTTATCATGCTAGCATTGGGATGTCGCCTTATGAGGCACTATACGGACAGCCTTGTAGAACCTCGCTATGCTGGACTCAAGTGAGGGAGCGAAGCATCTATGGTCGAGACTTTGTTCAGAAAATGATAAAAGATAATGCTTCTCAAGCTTAAGATGAAGGAGGCTCAAAGCAGACAAAACACTTATGCGGATAAGCGAAGGAAAGAGCTTGAATTTGCAGTTGGTGACTTAGTGTATCTCAAGATGATCACTTACAAAGGAAATGATTGATCAGCCCGATCAGCTAAGCTAAGTCTAAGGTACATGAGGCCGTATAAGATTCTAGAAATGATTGAGCGAGTTGCTTACAAGTTAGAGCTGCCCATCGAACTGGAAGCATTCCACAATGTTTTCCATGTATCAATGCTAAGAAAGTGCCTTAGCAATGGGGAACAAGTGGTGATCGAACTCCCAACGGATCTTCAGGAAAATATGACGGTCGAAGGAAGACCAGTCTGAATCTTAGACAGAAAGATCAAAGCAGACCGTAGGAAGAAGACTAAAATGATCCAAGTTTAGTGGGACTGCGATGGTGAAGAAAAGATCATGTGGCAACCAGAAGTAATGATGAAGGAAAAGTTTCCTAAGTGGTATAAAAAGCATAAGGCTTTTTCGTCTAAGTCTTATATTCACAAACGAATCTACTTAAGTGGGGGAGAATTGTAACACCTGTGTTCTGTGGACCTTCTAGGTGATTTCGGATTGGTTCATGGAAGTGGGAAGTTAAGACACAATATACTAAAGTCCAAGGGGTTATTTCGTAAACTGGTCGAAGAATCTGGGCAGTTTGGAAGCTGGGCCAAGGTAGATCAGTCAAGTTCGTGGGTGTTGGACAACTCCATCATTTTCAGACAAGATTGTCATTTTTAGACAAGTTGGTTGGATTCACACAGTCCGACCGGGTTGGTCGCGGCTCAGACAAGGTCGCGGGAAAGTTAGAATCAGTTCAGTCGATGTTCAAAACACACTCGATGTTCAGACAAGGATGGTCGGTGTTCAGACAGGGTTGTTGGATGTCTAGGCCGGTTTGGCCGATGGTTGGTACGGACGGATTGTACCGCGGTCGAACGTCCGGTTCAGTTTAAGTGATCAGTTTGATGAGTCGGTATAATTGAATCAGTTTACCTTGATGGGCTAGGGTTTCCAGCCCAAAACGCCTATAAATGTAGCATAAGTATCTGCCGTCGTCTTCATCCTAAGCGAAAATTCTTTAAGTATTGAAAGAAGGGTTTTTAAAGGCGAAAGGCGATTTATGATCGGATTACTCCGTGTTTTACAGAGCAGACTGCGATTGTGATCAAGAGATTCTAGTTCTGATCCGGGAAAGGCTCAACCGTGATTGATATTTGGTGAGTTTCAGCGCGATCAGGCTTGAGCAAAGTGCGACAAGAGGTGTCAGATTTCAGATTCCAATAAGGCAAAGGTGAGCGCGTGACTGTGGGTCCTTTCCGAATTCGATTTTGGGCATAGATCTGATTAAGTTTGGGTGGGTTAGGATTGATTGTGTTGTTTGTTCGTTCTGATTGAAAAGTCTGTTAATTCGTACTTGATTATTGTCTTGGACCGATTCGGGTGAATCCGGGTGGTCTTGGTGATAGATCTTGACGAACTTTGTGCATGTCTGTTCTGAACTGCATGTGACTTGATTGAATTGATTGTCTGATTGCGTATATATTTAGGCCTAGTGAGACGGGATGACCGTCTCATTAAGCATATTTGTGCTTACGCATTCTGTATGAATGCAGGTGATGATTTACCGAAAGATGACCGTGAAAGTGGCTAACTTAGAAGGCAAGACCAAGGCGGATGAAAGAATGATGGATAGGATCTGGGTTAATTCGGGTTTAGAATCGGTGTAGTAGCTTATTTAGCAAACGTTCATTGTACTAAAACCCTGCTTTGGTTTAATAAAATGCATTGTTTGGGCTTACTATCTAAACTGAAACCGAATTTTGACTAAGTATAAAGAGGAACGTAATCTGACTATGTGTTTAACTTACCCAAGGTCGAACTGAACCTAATCCGGACTAAGTGTTTTCGAGTTAGGGCGTTTGAATTGTAAAGCATAATGCTTTGTCAAAACCTTTATGGACTTAAAAACTTTACGAGCTTTAAAATTACGAGGCCCATTAATTAGCTAAATATGCCCAACAATCCCTCACATTAATGAAAGAAAAATAAATAAAAAATCTCTTAAAAGTTGTTGATGTCGTAAAGACTTGAATCAACCAGGTGGCATTATCTTGCTAAGATTGAAGAGTAATTCTATATGCAAAAGTCACAAATTCAGTGGTTTGTGGCTGGTGAAAACAACACGACCTTCTTTCATCGCGTGCTACAAAGTAGAGCAACAAGAAACTCCATTAAATCGCTAGTCACTCTATCGGGAGATCGAGTAACACAATTGAAGGATATTAAAGTTGAAGCAGTGAGATACTTCAAAGATTTTATGCACTCCCAAAAATCAAACCCGTCCGCAGATCACAGTATCTTTCATAGTGACATATTGGATTACCGTTGTTCAGACTATGTTGATGCGCGCTTGGTAGCTCCTATTTTTTCTCAGGAAATCTGTGGAGTTATTTCCTCTATGCCAACAAACAAAGCCCCGGGACCTTATGGTTTTACAGTGGAATTCTACAAGAGTGCTTAGTCAGTTGTTGGAGCAGACTTTGTGACAACGGTTCAGTCATTTTTTATCTACAGCTTCTTACCCACAGAAGTCAATGCAACAGCATATACACATGTATTTCAACAGCTTTCTTCTCGATTTCCATTAATGGTGGAAAATCAACTTTTTCTGGTCCGACATATGGTCTTCAGCTGGCCGACTTGTTGATGTTACAAGGGAAATTGGCACAAGATACTTTGGTATTTCTCGCACAGCAAAGGTTGATCAAGCGGCATCAAACTCTGTATGGCTCTCAAATATTTAGAGAGTTCGACCTTTTGAGACATTGTTACAACATATCAGAGCAGTTCCTCCTCCTCAACCGAATGCAGGACCTGATATTTTCCTATGGCGATAATCATCTGATTCTTTTCAAGAGAACTTCTCCTCTCATAAGACATGGGCGCAGATCCGAGTTCGAAGAGAAAAGGTTCCTTGGAGTGGTGTTGTTTGGTTCAGTCAAAGAGTACCTAGATTTTCATTCATTGTATGGCTGGCCATTAAAAACAGGCTCTCCACTAGAGACAAAATGCGTTTGTGGGGCCTCACTCAATCATGTGTTTTATGTGGCGAACCAAATGAGACAAGAGATCATCTCTTTTTTGCTTGTTCTTATAATTTCACAGATTGGATGGGTTTAGTTGAAGGGCTTTTCCGACGCCAATGCACTCCGGATTGGGAAGATACACTTGATGCTCTTAAATCTAGAAAGTCTAAGGGTATCGACAATGTCTTGTGTCTCATGGCCTTCCAAACTACTCTTTACTACATTTGGATGGACGGAATAGTAGTGACGTCGCTACACTTACACGCATCATTGACAAGAGTATCCGTAACCGGATCAGCTCTCTCAATTACAAATATTCTCACAAGCTTTATAGGTTGTTCCAAAGATGATTTAAAGTTAGAATGTGATAGAAAAAATTTTAAATTCTTTATTTTTTGCAACAGTTTTCTTTTATAAATTGTTGATTACCTACTTTTAAATATTTTTGTTGAGCAATAAATTTAAAATTTCAACAAAAAAAACATCTATTTTAAGAGTATAAGTGTTCAATAGAGTACGCATTCTCCACAGTCAAATGACCATAACACTTATCTTCATTCCAATAAAATTTCATACATGTCTCGCCAGACAATAAATAATCAAAGTCTGATTAAATCAAATTTCTTGTTTTACAGACACTACATACCATATCAACTCATCTCTTTCGTTTGACCAACTTAAACAAAACAACAATTTACTGTAAACTTAATGTGGTTTCTAGAGAGAGTTAATATATATTTACTTCAGTCTCATTTTTTAGCTATGTCCAGGACCATTTGTCCACATAGCCCTTTGGTATTAGTTTCCTTTCCGACCTTACAAATTTCAAAGAAAATACTTTGTTTTCAGTAATTCTTTAATCATCTTGTCTCTCATACCAAATTAACAACATTTTTTCATTTGACCATTTGAACCGATACTTCAAATTTAATTAAAGCGAATTTGGTATGGTATCTGGAATGAGCTAATTTGATAAAGACTGCAACCCATCTCCTTAACTGTGTCCAAGAAAATTCGTCCACACATCTATTCGTTAAAGGACCCACAAAATCCTTTCCATACCTAACAAACCCAAAAAGATCACACTACCTTTAGCTAAGCCACGAATGACGTACGTCTCATCTGTATGTGTCATTTATGTCCATAACAGAGCATCCAAACATTTTATAGCTTTACTAAAAGAATTAGAATCTTCTTCCACCAAAAATTAGAGAGCACAAACACCTCACTAATCTCATTACATCCAGCTCAAGCTCTTTTGTTTTTTCTAATTTTCCAAATTATCAACATCAATAGACCTTAGAATCGAAGCATTACTAGATGATGAAGTTTCATTATTTTCCTTAAATGAATCATATCAAAAATATAATAAAATTCTCAACGCTTCAAGATACGTCTGTAGACGTTATCACGTTATCAAATTACAAAGAATCATGTTTAAAGGTTAAATAATGATTACCAACATAACCAATAATCACATTATCAATAACTCTGAACCAATAATATTCCTTTTACATCCCACCTATCCTAATTCAACAAGACAACCTGATATAAGAATGGTTGAGCAGCTTGAACCGGAGCAAGGACAGCTTGAAGAACTCGGACCAGAGGAGCTAGAGCAAGCCATGGAGATACCA
>WJSH01001293.1:0-12406 GCA_009757365.2 Lepidium campestre | reverse complement strand
GTGGTCTTAGTGAATCTGTTTGATAATGCTTGTTGATCATTTAGTTGGCAAATGGAAGTTTAGCTTGATTGATTGATTGACAAAGGGTTCAATGCCATGGAAGTGGGTTGTGCTAGCTTATATTGTTCATGCCCTAGGATGGTTGTTATTGTGTTCTTAAGCTTTTTGGTTTGATTGTCTTTCCTTAGGATCAATTGCCTTGCCTAAAATCTATTGTTTTAATTTTGTTTCTGTTTTCGTTAGTCTTTGTTTGTCTTGCTATTGTCTTGCTCTGTTTTTAGTTTGTTGCTCTGTTTTGTTCTTGTTCTTGATTTATTTGTTTTCAGTTCTTGTGTTTAGTTTAGGTTGTTAGTGTTTTGATTTAATAAACTCATTTCTCTAGCTTAAGTTAGAATCGAATATAGCTAATGTGTTAGGTCTAAGTTCCTTGTGGATTCGATACCTCAAATGCTACATCGACACGATATGCATTAGAGGTTTCTTTGGTATTTGAAAGTGAAAAACCTCTCTTGTATCAAATTGGTGCCGTTGTCGGGGAACTTAAGCATCTAGCCATTAGTTTTAAGATTCGGCTTTAGACTAGTAGATTTTTATTTTTATTTGGTTACTAACTTTCTTTCACATTTTTGTTCTTTTTGAAGGAACAATCACTAGAGATGAAGCATGACTTCAGATATGACTTCTACCTTAAAGGATTATTTTGAAGCTCAAGAAATAAAGATGGCTTTGACCCCCACAAGTCATCATGGTTTTGAAAGCTCATCCACTTATCAAGAAGGACTTCCATATGGAGACTTTTCTCAAAGAAACCAATATTAGGACATTGAGCATGGACAATATGGGTATGATGATAGATGGCAATCTTGGGAAATTGAGCATTCACACTATGGATTCAATGAGAGATGCCAATCTTGGGACATGGAATATGACCATGGAGAAGCTTATTCTTTCCCAATCTCTGAAAAGGAAGAGATTCTCAACAAGTTGAAGTTGTGTTTGCAAGGACAAGAGAGGAATTACAAGAGCCTTGACAAGCTAGCTAACCGTGTCTTTGCTTGGGAACAATGTTCAAAGGTTAATGCAACACATGAAGAGGCTCCTCCATTCAAGGATGAATTCCTACAAGAAGCTTATTCTCCCCCAATCTCCAGTGAAAAAGAGGAGCTTCTCAACATGCTAAAGCAGTGCTTGGAACTACAAGAGTGGTATACATGCATTTTGGCTTAATTTCATATCTATTTTTGCATTGCTTTAGGTACTTAGAATGTATTTATTCTAATATTTTGACTAATAACTTGCATTTTAGAGTCCTAGAAGTGTTGTGTCGCATTCTTACATGTTTGAGTCATTTTAGGTGATTTGGGGATGATTTGGAAGCTTGGAGAGTCAGAGGCGGAAATAAGAGGAAGAGCTGCGAAGGATGAGTAAAAAGACGGAGACCGATCGGTCCTATAATAGGACCAATTGATCCCGATGCGCTGAGGCTTTTTTCAGAAACGATTTTATTCAGTTGGGCCGAATTGTTTGAGGCCCAACTCGTTTTTGAGGGATAAGAAAACCCTAAGAATAAAACCAGATATCAGCCACACTGCTCATGATCGCTTCTTCTCTCATTTTCGTTTTTCATTTTCACAGACACTTGTTCTTCATCTTTTTCTTACTTTTGTTGGGTAATTTTTCTTCTCCATGGATCATCATTGTATTCTACATTGGAGAAGTTTTTCTAAACCCTATTATATCTATTCAGTTTCAGTTATTCATGTCTTTCTCAATTGCTATTGTTTGTGTTTGTGTTGATTCTATTATGTGTGAGTAGTTTCCAATCAAGTTTAAGGATTTCTAGGGATTTATGAATGAATGAATGTAAGCTAGATAGTGATTATCTTAAGACTCTTCACCTCTTGTATTATTAATGCCTAAGTTAAATTGGTCATTTACCTTTTGATATCTAGGTTGTTAATGCACCAAAAGTGATAGTTTAATAACCTGAAAAACCAATTGGTGAACAATTGTCCTTGGAATGTGGAAGTAGATCCAAGGCAAGTTTGTGAACATATCAACCTTGATTTTAATGCTTGTCTAGGACTTTTAAGACCAACGAAAGTTAGGATTCTAAGTTGCTAGATAAAGTAGTTGATGTCACGGAAGTGGATTACCTATAGACTATGTCCTTTGAGTTTAAGATGGTTTTTATTGTTGCATGAATAGTGCTTGAATTCATCATTCTGATTTCCTTAAGTATTTCCCTAAACTTGGTGTTTTTAATTAATTGAATTTAATCTTATCTTCTTGCTTTTGTCACTTGATAACCACAACATCTCGATTGTTTTAGCTTGATTGTTAGTCGAATAAGTTGATAGTATGACTCTTGGTCTCTGTGGATTCGACCCTTGGATATACTACTTTGATTGTTGTGCACTTGCAGTAGATATTTATAGGGTTTAAAACCTCTGTATATCAAGTTTTTGGCGCCGTTGTCGGAGACCAATTACGTCGCCTTTTGATCAAAGACTAATTTCTAGTCTAAGATTTGTTTTTCTTACTTTTTATTTTTTGATTTTCTTCTGTGATTCAGGTTTATGACCAGAAGAAGTCAAGGCTCTGAGAATCTCTTAATCATAGACAACGCAGAACTTGCGAGACTAGAAAGAGAGAATCGCATAACGCGATCAGCCGCAGCTACGATGAGTAACACTCAGCTACCGCCGGCTCAGATCGACAATGGTGACCAGCTGGGTCACGAGGATGAAAGAATTGCTCCAGACGTTACAACTGAAGAGATGTTGAGGCAGCAACAACATCAAAGAGAATAGCAAAATCAGGCGAATAATCAGCGCCAAGATCAACAACAGTTGCCGCCACTTCAAAATGAGCAAGATCAGCGGAATCCACGGGTTCAGCATCTACCACGTTGTGTTATAGGTGCTATGGACACACCTCATTAGTTCTACCAGAACCGATCCTTCATTCGTCCACCAGCTCCTCAACGTCAAGATTATGAGATCAAGTCTCAATTGATCAACCTGATCAAGCAGTATCAGTTCCATGGATTACCATTTGAGAATCCGATGGACCACGTTGAGTCATATGATGAGATATGTAGCACCACCAGTTTGAATGGAGTCCCTGCGGACTACATCAAGTGCAAGCTGTTCCACTTCTCTCTTGCTGATAAAGCACTGAGATGGCTGAGATCCCTTTAGCGTAGATCATTGCAGACTTGGGATGAGACCAGAGCTGCATTCTTGGACCATTTCTACACTAAGTCCAAGACAGCTGCGCTGAGAGGCAAAATCACTACATTCCAGCATCAATCCGATGAGTCTTTTTGTGAAGCATGAGAGAAACTTAGAGAATACATGAGAGACTGTCCTCATCATGGGTACAGCGAAAAGCAGATTCTCAACATCCTCTACGGGGGAGTTGATCGGGATCACAAGAATTCCCTCAATGCAGCTAGCAATGAGGATTTCATGACAAAGACTGTTGAAGAAGCTTATACACTCATCGAGAACTTGACTTAGTTCTAGTGTCAGCTGTCCAGAGTACGATCGTGGGATGCAAGTTAATAGTCTTGAGACTAAGAGGATGGACAAGCTAAATGCCAAGATAGACATGTTGCTGAAGGTGCACCAGCGTGGGGGTACAACAATGTGATGAGTTAGAGGCGATTGTTTTCGCTGATGAATTCCAAGAGAATTTTGAAGGGCAACATGATGTCAACTTTTTCACTAGACAGAACTTCAACCAGAACAGAGGATACAATCTGAGTAATCTTTCCTACCGAAGCACTAATGTTGAAAACCCGCATGATCAGGTTTATCCACAGCAGGGAGGAGTTCAGGTTTCACAGTTTCAGGGGAAGATATTCGTGCCATATCAAGGGCAAAAAAACTTCAACTAGGGTTTTCAGAAGAAACCTTTCATGCAGAACTCAGGTTCATGACGTTTTCAGAAACCATTTGTGCAAAACTCAGGCGCAAATTTCAGAACTTTTCAATAGCCTCCTCCAATTCAGCAATTTCAGCAACCTGCAAGCTCTTTACGCAGCTCGCAAGATAAACTTGAGGCTTTGATGCAACAGGTTATACAGAACCAGAGTAAAGCTTCCCAAGAGATCAAGGAAACAACTCGATAAATCAATGCCAAAGTCGATAGCATGTACCACGACCTGAACATCAATTATGAATCAGTCTGCAATCATGTAAAGAAGTTGAACTCTCAGATTGCTCAAACTGCTGATAGTGTTATTTACCAATGGCTCAAGAACACAATCCCCTGTTGACATACCCCAAAGGGGGCAGCCAGATTTTTGGAAGGCTTTAAAGGGGAAATTGCTACAGAGTATTTCGTTATTTAAATCATCTGACTTTGATCATGGCGACTCAATTCTACATGACATGCTACCTAAAGTCACCGATGATATGAACACCACTCTAACTAAACCGGTATCACCAGATGAAATCAAAGCTGCCATTTTTGATATTCGAGGTGACAATGCACCGGGACCGGATGGTATGACCGACCATTTCTACCATAATTACTGGCTGATAATCTCAGACCAGGTTACCTCGGAAATCACCAAAGCTTTTTCATCGGGTCAGTTCCCAAGATAATGAAACTACACCCACATATGTTTAATTCCCAAAACCCAAAAGCCATATAAAATATAAAATGATCGATTTTCGGGCAATAAGCTTATGCTCAATATTATACAAAATTATTTCAAAAATAATGTCAAAAAGACTACAACCTATGCTATAGCACATAGTGTCCACAACTCAAGGGGCCTTTGTCTCCGGTCGTTTAATATTAGATATCATCATTATCACTCATGAGATTATGCACCACCTAAACTCCAACACGGTAGGTTAATAAGAATGTATGGCTATCAAAACAAATATGTCTAAAGCCTATGACTGTATTGAATGGAAATTTCTCGAACAATTATTAAGCCACTTGGGTTTTGCAACATCCTGGATTAAATTGGTTATGCATTATGTCACATATGTCTCTTACTGAGTGATCATTAATGGAGGAATCCATGGTTTTTTCTATCCTCAAATAGGCCTCCACCAAGGCTATCCCTTATCACCGTACATGTTCATCCTTTGTATTGTAGCCCTAATTCACATCATGTCAAGAGCTGTACAAGAGCGTCTTATCTCAGGAATATGTTTTCATACTTCAGGCCCAGAAATTCACCACCTATTATATGTAGATGACAATTTCTTTATCTAGTAAAGCATCCTGAGAAGAAGATGAAGCTATTAAAGAGTGCTGGAATACGTATGAACGTTTTTCTGGACAAAGCATTAATTCACAAAAGTCTTTAATAACTTTTGGAATAAAAGTCTACAATAACTTTTGGAACAAAAGTCTCTCAGCAACGCAGAATTGATATTCAAAACATCTTGAATATCCATTCCACTAGAGGAAATGACAAATACCTCGGCTTACCGGACTACTTCAAAGGTTTCAAAAGGGACATGTTTAATTTCAACACAGAAAAACTTACATCCCACATCAATAACTAGTTCACCAGAACTCTCTCGCCTAGAGGAAAAGAAATACTGTTACAAGAAGTTGCAATGGTTTTCCCCACCAAGAGAGAGTCTTTTGGGGATTTTCTACCATGGAGTGAATGAGACCGTGAGAATAGCGCTAGACACTGCTAGCAATGGGTGCTTTGCTAATCTAACATCAACCCAAAGAGAAAGACTAGTGGAAAATCTCGCCCAAAGTGACGCTTTTTATGGTGGAGACTATGACCAGACTATGAAGGAACCAAGCATAGGTGCACAAAAGATTAAAGAGTTGAGTGATAAGATCGACAAACTCAGCAAGATCTTCCTTGTGGGACAAAAGCTGTTAACTTTGTTGGTGAGTGTGACATGAGTCAACAAGATAACCAAGAAGAGGGGTATGATGAAGGAGAGGTTGTCCAAGAAGAAGTGAACCTTTATGGGAACAATGGAAACTACCAAGGAGGGTATAGAAATCGAAACTATCGAAACAAAAACATCTCATATAGGAGCAACAATGTGGAGAATCCACAAGACCAAGTATATCCTCCAAAGCCACCTCAAGGGCAACAATTCCAACAAAAGAATTATAGCAACCAACAAGGCTATGTCAAGCCTCCTTTCCAAGCGAACAATCAACAAGGGCAACAGTTTCAGCAAAAGAAACCTCCTCAACCATCTCCCGACTCGGAGGTGAAGAACATTCTTGCTCAACTTATGGATATCCATGCCAAGGGACAAGTGGATATGAATAGACAGTTTGTGGAGGTGAATACCAAGATGGATCGTCGGTACAATGAGCTTCAAGGGCTGATCAATGGCATTACTTCACAAGTGAAGTCTCTAGAAAATCAAATGGCCCAAGTTGCTTCCACGAGTCAAAGGCCATCGGGTAAGCTACCTGGAAAACCCGAGCAAAATCCTAAGGAGTATTGCATTTGCAATGTTATCTTGACTGAGGAAGATAGAGATAGAGCTATCAAGGAGATTGCAAGGTACCTAAGAGTTATGAGCAGCAGTTTGTTGTTTCGAAAGTATATCCAACTTTGAGAAAGGAAGTGTTGGTAGAGGATGAAGAAGGAAACATTGAGCTAGTTACTGCAGTCACTAAGGAAGAATTGGAATCAAGAAGAAAGGAATAGGAGTCGAAGAACATACTAAAGGCAGCTACCAAGAAAGAACTTGACATCAAGAAGGAGAAGCTTAGAGAGGGTGAAGGTAACAAAAGGCAAGCTGTCGAGCCTCTTCCTTATGTTCCTCCAATTCCATTTCCACAAAGATTCCTCACTAAAGCACAAAAGAAGGTGCTTTCTCAGTTCAAGGCTAACATGAGCGAGATATGAGCTCCTTTACCTAGGATGAAGAACCTATATAGAGTTCCGGAACAAGTGAAGTTCGTGAAGGATGTTATAGAGAATCAGAGCAAAGTGGGCCCAATAAGGTGGATCCACTTTGAGTCTTGTTTTTAATTAGAGAATTCACAAGATCATAGCCCATTGGGTTTAGGGTTTCTAGAGTCCACCTAAAAAATTCTATAAATATGTAACCCTTTGCATCAATAAAATCACAGTTGAAAAGAATTAGGTTGCTAAAAGCCTCTTGCGGGAGTTACACACAAAACCTTAGAGGGAGTACCTCTGAAAACCCTAGCCATCTTGAGAGAGAATCTCAACGCTCAGGAAGCCCTAGTTGTCGTCGCTGGTTTGCCACCCCTCTAGAAGCCTTTCAACGTGAACTTCGAGTTCTATTGTAAGAAGAGATCTAAGGTTTGATTAAATTTGTCTTTTGGATCTATCTATCCATCGCCACCACCACCTCCTTGTGCCACCGCCGCCGACATCCATAAACCCTAGATCCACGGGGTTGACTACATCATCACTACCCCCTCACGCCGCCGTCGTCTCTTCTCACCACCGCTGTTGCCGTCGTTAACTTGCTTTCGCCGCTGTATAATATCTTGTAGACGTCGCCTCTTGAGATTAAACCCTAATCTCATTTCTGCGCTACACCAGATTGGTATCAGAGCCGAGTTGACCAACTTCTACTACTTGGTGAAATCATGTTCAGCCTATCACTAGGTAACACACGAAAACCCTAGATCTTTTGTTTGTTATTTACAAACCAGATATGTTCGTGAGATGGTTCGTGCCCACAAAGAAGCACAACCATTGTGCACTCAGTCTCATCCGCGGAAGGAGTCTACTATGTACTATATTGATGTTGATGTTCTGCTGCATCACATCATCAATCAGCTTGCTCTGCAAGCCTCTTGTGTTTTTGCCACTCTTCGTGGCATGAAGGACAAGTGTCCTGTGTACCTCTGGAGTACACGAGTTCTGCAACGGTTGCTGCCCTACCGCCGCTCGTTGTAGTTGTCCTGATCGCATATAAGCTTCCCGTGAGTGCAATCCGTGTTGTCCCGCTTGTTGATAGTATCAACAATGGACAAAACCCTACCAAGAGTAAGTGCACTTCTCCCACTTCCTCTTTCTTGCTAGGTAGGCCTTGGTTTGATGAAAACCCTAAGAGAACAAGGAGTCCTCCTCCTTTGGATGTGTGCAATAAGCACATGGTAAAACTCGTGGAAGACAAGCGAGTTTACAACCATAAGGATGAAGCAGGAGAAGATGGGGACAACCAATCAAGTGCTGCTGGCCGTGAAGCCTTGTCACACTGAAGCACCCTTGTCCGTGAAGCGTGCTGTCCTGAGAGATCGAAGTGTGTCTCTTACTCGTGCCGTGAAGCACTCTTGATCACCACGCCGTGGTTAAGCAAAGGAGACTTTGATCAGCCTTCATCAACTGTTGTGAAGGAAGATCATTCAGATTGGTTGTTGGACCAGTTGAATGAAGATGCTGAGGGAATAACTAAGAATCGTGGAAACCGATCCCATAGTTGAGATCTGCTCAAAGAGGAACCCCTTGTCGCTAATCATTTTGAGGTTGAGTGCAAGGATCACACCGATCCAAGCATTGAAAGAGATGAAGGTGAATATCTCGATCCATTGAGGGATTGGGATCGAGAAGGTATTGGTTGGAGGTTAGCTGGCACGCCTCAAGCCTCAGCCACCAAGGCAAACTCAAGAGATGCTCTTGAGAAACTTTTAGACACCGACAGAGAGGACATGCGTGTACTCTTTGACACTTTTTGAGCGACTCAAAATGAATCTAGTAAAGATTTTTACTTCTGTGGAATCTTAACTCAATTATCTATATTTTTGAAATTGAATCATGCCAAAAGAAGTTCGGAGCTGAAAGTTATGGAAGTTAGAAGTTAGCCTAACTGCAGTAAGTCTGACTGTGCGTCACAGCCAGAAACAAATCAGCACAGCCCAGCTGACCGAGAATTTGCACCTTGGACCACTTGTGAGTTATTCTTAGGTCTTTCATGGTTCAAAAATCTAGAGAGTCGAAGGAGATTCCATTGGAGCTTCAAGATAACCTAATCTTCTTGAATGGGTTAGATTGGATGCAATCGCATATTGTGTTGATTGTTGTGCAGGTAAGAGCTTCACTTGGAATGAAGCAACAAGAGTTTTTGTTGAAGCCTTGCATGGCATGTACAAGAAGGAAGAGCTGCCAGATCATTGCAAGATGTGCGGAGAATACCCCTGCTTGAGTCGAGGATGAATCTTTCAAACATGGAGGGATCTGGTGCAGCGTGGCACCAGGAAAACCATGGAATCGCATGTCTTAGGTCTAATGGGCCTTTTATCGGGTCTGGTTCATTAATATGCTCCATTTTGTTTTAGTTATTGAGTCTGTTTTAATTTGGGTCTGTTTCTTAAGGCTTTTTTCCTTGTTATTTTCGTGGGCCCAATAATGTGGATCCACTTTGAGTCTTGTTTTTAATTAGGGAATTAACCGGGTCATGTCCCATTAGGTTTAAGATTTCTAGAGTCCTCCTAGAAAATCCTATAAATATGTAACCCTTTGCATCAATAAAATCAGAATTGAAAAGAATTGAGTTGTTAAAAGCCTCTTGTGAGAGTTACACAAAAAACCCTAGAGGGAATACCTCTGAAAACGCTAGCCGTCTTGAGAGAGAATCTCAACACGCAGGAAGTCTTAGTTGTCGTCGTTGGTTCGCCGCCGCCTCTAAGAGCCTTTCAGCGTGAACTTCGAGTTCTGTTGTAAGAATAAAGCTAAGGCTTGATGAAATTCGCCCTCTGGATCTATCTATCCATCGCCACCACCACCTCTTTGTGCCGCCGCCGCCGTCATTCATAAACCCTAGTTCCACGGGGTTGACTACATCATCACTACCCCCTTCACGCCGCCGCCGTCTCTTCTCACCACTGCTGCCATCGTCATTAACTTGCTTCCGCGCCTTTGAATATCTTGTAAACGTTGCCTCTTGAAATTAGAACCCTAATCTCGTTTCTGCACAGCACCACCTTGGAGAGTATTCCTCAAAATCTTCCACTGTTCATCGAGGAGAGCTTAAATGTAGAAAATTTTCAAAATCATAAAATTTGGATCTTGAGACGTTGGAGTTTCAAGAAAAAGAAGATCGGCGATGTGACATCACGGCGAACACAATCTTTGGGCATTTCCTCTGGCGGTGAATCTTTTAGGGAGTATAGATCGAGCAAATGGGCTATACATTCATAAAACGCAGGACATGTGGTATATGGCGATGCCTCCTCAACGACTTCCGGCGATCTGCATGTCGGAGCTCTCCACAGGTTGATACGTGAATTCATCGTTGCAACATATATGTTTTATGCGTGACATTCAATTTTTAGATTTTGGGCCACTAGATTAGCCCAATACTTTTTTTCAATATAATTTTAGCTCACTTTAATGTTTGAACCTATTTGGGCAATGAAAACGCTGGTAAAAAAAAAATAACATAGCCAACACCATGTACATATATTAATAATTAATATAAAATTACAAAACGATCCATGTACACTGGATCTTCAAATTGCAAAATGGATAATTTAACTAATATCCAAAATAACGAACTAAGAAAAGAAACGACATTTGACCATGAATTTGTGGTCCAGTAGTAAGGCCGAGACTCAGATTTTAAAAAGTTCGTAGGTTTGATATGTCTACTGCGCGAAACAAAGTCACAATTTCCTAGTCACTCCTACACAGATATGAGCCCATGCTTTCGGCCCATTTGAATACCCGAAAGAGAGGGTCTATCAGTGGGTTGCACCACCTACAGTAGAATAGTCCATACCCCTCTCATAAGGTTTGGGAACTCCTGAGTTACAAAAAAAAATAAAACGACATTCGAAAACAAAACAAAATATTACATGGAGCTAGGGCTGTAACGGAGCGGATATCCGTATCCATATCCGAGATATCCGATATATTTTGATCTGTATCCGTATCCGAAATTACAGATATTCGGACTTAAGACATCCGGGAAAAAACCGGATATCCGCGGATATATCTATATCCGTTTTATTTTTTCAAGAAACCTACTTTCAATTATGTTATAAGCGAAACAAAGACAATAATAGTTAAAAAAAGATCAAATGTATTACAATCTATCACACCTTAGCAGAGAGCTCAAAAGATGAGTTCATATCAACTTTATTGATATAATATTTAGAAAAAAAGGAGTAGAAAAAAAGGAGGCAGCAAGTGCAGTTGAGCCAACGTCCATGATAATAACTTCCTTGTAGTTGTAGAAACAAATCAAATTTGCTACATCATGACCTTGGAAAAAGAAGGGCTTTTCGAGATATGAGGAAGCTCTGATCAGTTGTTGATGTGTTCTGATATTAAACTCTGATTGAAACCTTTTTTGTTTGTAAATGAGAGGACCTTGAATTGATCCTAGATGAGACTGTTAGGCTCCAGTAGGCGAGTCCGTAGTTGAAACCCGTAGGTGTTGCACGTTTCACACAAAACCAAGGATACAACAGTGAAGAGGTTTGACGGGAGCCTCTCTCTCCCTTGATACAGACTCAGACTTTCCCTAATTTCCTGATCTTTCGATAAAAACCTATAACAATACAATTACTGGAATATAAACTCAATTCTAAAGACTGAAGACAACTGACCAATCAAATCCTAATAAAGTGCCAGCTCAGCCCAGCTAATTTTATTCATTGTGTTGTAACAACTAAGCAAGACTTATTCATACAAACTAAAGAAACCAAACAAGTTAAGCAAACTTAATTCTACGAGCACATCTTCAATCAAGTCTTCTTAATTCTCTGTCTCACATAGGCTCTCAATGGTCTATCAGAGACAAGTTCTTAAATTAAACAACCAAGACAAACAAATCTCAGAAATTTAAGTTTTTGCTTCAAATCAAAAACCTAAATCGTTCAGTAACAATTAATACAGAGAAACAAAGAAGCTCATACCTGAGTCTAGAGAGAAGAGTGATAGATTTTACTAACAAGAACTTTGAAGGATTTATAGAGTAAAGTGATAGATTTCCGATAAGAACTTCGAAAAAATTGAAGTTTTAGGTTTAGATGATTTTTTTGGCCGTAAGTTTGATCTGCATAATCAAACTGCGTAAGTGTTAGTGATGTTATTGGGCTTTAATTTATTAATGGCAAAAATTTTAAGGCAAAAATATTATTAATGGGCTTAAATTGATTAATGGGCTTGTCAAGTTTACAAAGACCCGAATATCTGGATATCCGGTCCAAATTTTTTTATTATCCGTATCCGTTAGATATACAAATTTATTATCCGTATCTGTTTTGTCCGAATATTTATTTTTCGAATCAAATTCCGAATACGGATCTGGATATCTGGCGGATACGAATATTTATTATCAAGGTTACATGGAGGTAATTATTAATTCTTTGTTCGTCAATAAATAAAGCATCAAATAAGGAAAAATTGACACACAAATGATTGTGGATCACACTGACATAGCTATAAATAGCAAATCAAAAC
>WJSH01001291.1:30987-43115 GCA_009757365.2 Lepidium campestre | reverse complement strand
TACTTTGCATTTGCATTGCATACATCTTGCATTTGGAGTGTTATTAGGTACTAAAGGAGCATTTGAGGGGCTTGTAGCTGACTGGAGGTCAAGGACTCTACGAAAACAGCTGGAGTGGTGCGTCAGATCACATTTATGTTTACACTCGTCTAGCTTCACTCGAGTGTCGGATCGAGCTCATATTTGATCACTGGTCGACTCAGCTTCTCATCTTTTTGTTGGTCAAGTTTCATCCAATTTTGCATAGTATAAAGCATACTCGACCGCCCCCCTCGACCTGAATGGGTCGAACACACCTTACTCGAGTGCAGCACTCAATCACCATAGGTTGAGCAGGCTACTTGAAGACCAGAAGCTCACACTCGACCACCCCACTCGATCTGCACTAGGTCGAGTGGACTTTCCTAAACGTTGACTTTTCTATTTTCGTTGACTTTCCTATTTTTTGTTGACTTTAGGATTCCTATTTATTTTGGGATTAGGTTTTTCTTTGGGAATGAGGTATAAATATCCTCCTTAACCCATTAATAAACAACAAGTCGTTTTTATTTGTTTCTTTTAGAATCTCTGAAGAACTCTCTTTGCTTTGTAATTTCATGCTATCTTTTGAAGTATTTCTCTTAGTTTAATGCAATTTCGTCCTTCATCAATCTTCTTAATCGCATTCTGATCTTTCTAATTATGTCATCTATTTACAATTCTGTGTTTTTACGTTTTTCATGAATATTGAGTAGATCAATTAGGGTTTTTGAGGATGTGGTAGATCTTGGTAGATCTAGGGTTTTCTTGTTTGCTTAAGCTTAAAACATGTTAGATCTCTTCAGTTTAGATAGTCTTAATGCTTATTTCTACTTGATCACTAGAGATTTGATTAGAGGCGTTTCTCCACCTATCAAGTGTTTGATGAAATTCCTGAAAAATTATGTCTGGTTACCATCCTAGTAGGTATAAGCTCATCTTTCTCGTTCCTAACAACCGTGACTCCACCTTTCTTACCACATGGATGGGGGACACCCAATTGCTATCGAAAATCGGATAAATAATCCCAGTATCAAGAAGTTTCATAATCTCTTTCCTAACCACATCTTTCAAATTCGGGTTGAACCGTCTTTGATGTTCAATGGAATTCATTGATTCATCTTCTAAGTTGATCTTATGCATGCAAAAAGATTGAGACATCCCCTTAATATCATCTAACAAGTAACCTAAGACCTTTCTAAAATGTCTCCATTCCTTAAAAAGCATGGCGGTTTCATTGTCATCAAGTTCAACATTAATGATTACCGGATAAGTAGAATTAGGACCGAGAAATGCGTACCTTAGCCCTTGCGGTAGTGGCTTGAGCTCAACTTTGGGAGCTTTAAGTTCACTCCATGGGCCATCATCACTAGTAAGCTTGCTATTTCCATTTAGCTATCCATTAGACCCGGAGTTCGTTCCTAACTCCAATAGTTGAATATCCTTTTGAAGCACCTCACATGAGTCAAGCAGCTACTCATAACCCTTGCTATCCTCACTCAAATACCCAAATTCGGTTTTCTCAATAGTGAGAGCCACTTGAAGAGGATCTTCAATTCTCAACTCCTCTACCATGTCTCCTTCAAGGAAGTTCAACGTTTTAATGAGAAAGTATTGGTTCCCTAGATTCGGATGATCCATGATCCGCTTGATATCGAAGTTAAGTATTGAACCTCCCAATTGCAACCCAATACGTCCTCTCTTGACATCAATGAGAGCTCCAGTTGTAGCAAGGAATGGTCTCCCAAGGATGAGAGGATCAACTGGTTCTTCGTCCATCTCTAGCACGACAAATTCAGTGGGCACATCAAAATCGTCTACCCTCAAAGGAAAATCCTCAACAACTCCAACTGAGATACGAACAGAACAATCCGCGAGAATCAAAGAGATGCGGCACTTCTGAAACTTAGTAATCCCTATCTTGTTAGCAACGGTAAGAGGCATGAGATTCACACTAGATCCATGGTCACATAGACACTTAGAAAATCGCCGTTGTCCAAGAGCACAAGGTAGAGTGAAGCTTCCCGGATCCGTGAGTTTCTTTGGCAAAGATTGCTTGATGATGGCGCTACACTCATAACTAACCATAACCATACCCTCTTCCATCTTCTTCTTGTTAGTAATCATATCCTTGAAGAACCTAGAGTAGGTAGGATTGTTCTTGAGCACATCCATCAAAGGCATTGTAACCTGCACACCATCCATGAAATCTAAGAACTTCTCTCTTTGTTTAGCTTACAATTGCTTCTTGAATCGACCCGGAAAAGGCAACTTAGGCTCATAAGGCGGTGGAATGTACTTCTTTGAAGTTTTAGTCTCAACATCTTTCTCTTTCACCGGTACTTGAGAGCTTTTTACCTCCTTGCTTACATCAACCTGAACTTCCTCCAAGACCACAACATCATCATCATCAATTACCTCCTTCTCTTTGGAAGCCTCATCACCCTGTGATTATTAAACTTGATCAATCAAGTATGGATCAAGGCACATATGAGTTAACGTGAAGGACAAGGAAGACGTGACTTCAGAAATACACAAAAGAGTCTTGCGGTCCGTACAAGAGACTTTGGCAACCCGAGGCTCAATTATTGGCAACCGTTGGATGCTTCTTGCATAATAGAGCCGTTAGATGTCTTTAGGAGGATCACATGTTCAAGATAAGAGTGAAAAGATCACATGTGAAGCAAGAGAGAGCAAGATAGCCGTTTAGCTCTTGTCCCTTTCATGTTTTGGGATCTGCGGCTTTATACCTCGGGATCCATGGCGCCTCCTCCATTTCTTTCCTCTTTAGGAGTCTATACAATGTTGTATATTGACCTTTGTTTGTAAACCCTAGATACACTAGCTAGTATATATTTGTGTAGTTGTAATCTTTAACATTTAAGAATGAGAAAACTCTTCTTCCATTCTCTCTAAGTCTCTAATCTCTCTCGCCCTCAATCTCTTATTCTCGGCCTATCCTTGAATCTCTCGGATCTCTTCTAATCTCTCCTCTAATCTCTCTAAAATTACATGGTATCAGAGCTTAAGATCTCTTAAGTCTCTTATACTCCGCTGAAAATCTATATTTCTCTCATTTTTCCCATTGTTACTTCTTAAAGCTTTTCTATTAATTGTTGGGTAATAGAGTGTTTCTTCTTGAGTTTGTGATGGATAACTCCAAGAATGTTGTTGTTCATGTTACTCTCAAGGGAGTTAACTTCTTGTTGTAGTCAAGAACCATTAAAATCGTGTTAAGTGGTCATGGACTTTGGGCTCACGTTGAAGGAGAAGCTCCAAAGAAGGCGGTCCGATATGTTGGTAAGGAAAAGGAAGGTGAAGATGCTAGTGTAATGGTGGCGGTTGATGAAGAGAAGGCCAAATGGTATCAAGATGACCAAGTGGCGCTTGCAATCATTCAAAGCTCACTAGACCCAGCCATCCATGAAGCTTACTCATATTGTGAGAGTGCAAAGCATTTGTGGGAAACGCTCACAAAGGTGTATGGAAACCTCTCAAACCTCAGTCGTGTGTATGAGGTAAAGAAGGTCATCAGTGACCTAAGCCAAGAAGATGTGGAGTTCACTCAATGGTTTGGGAAGTATAGGTCTCTTTGGGCTGAACTTGAGATTCTAACGCCTCCAACGGTGGACCCGGCGGTGTTAGGTGAACGGCTTGAGCAAGACAAGGTCTTTGGGCTCATGTTGAATCTCAATCATGTGTATGGTGATCTCATTCGTCATCTCTTAAGACAAGACAAACTTCTAAGCCTTGAAGAAGTGTGTGGGTATGTTCAAAGAGAACAAGGATCTCGGAGCCTTCTTGGTGGTAAGGGGGAGCTTGTTATGGCTAATAAGGCCGCTTATCGACATGAGGAAAAGAAGGTGTGGGTTTGTGATCATTGCAAGAAGAAGGGACACTCCAAAGATCGATGTTGGATTCTTTACCCATACCTCAAGCAAAACAAGCCATGGGAAAAGTCAAAGGCCAACATTGCAAGTGAAAAAGCCGCGGGTAAAGCTAGCGGCTCTCAAGTGGCAAATGGAAGTGCTATGGCAGTGTCTCATGGTGACTTTGTGAGGAGATCCGACCTTGAGGACCTCATCAAGTCAATCAATGCACTCAAGGAGTCCGATAACTCTTTCTTTGTTTCAAAAATTAATAGGCCTTTAGTAGTAGATTCTGGAGCTACTCATCATATGATTAACAATGTGAACATCCTTAAAAATGTGAAACCGGCTCTAAGTAGTGTAAGTATTGCGGATGGTAAAAAGGTTCCTCTTAAAGGTATTGGTGATCTTAGGTTGTTTAACAAAGAATCTAAGGCCTTCTATATGCCCACTTTTAAATCGAATCTTCTTAGTGTTTATAAAGTCGTTTGTGATTTGAATTGCAAAGCTATATTCGATCCTAACTCGGTTTACTTTCAGGATATTAAGAGTGGAAAGGTTCTTGGGAGTGGTCTTACCAAGGACGGATTGTACTTGTTGGAAGACATCAAGAGCAATCCAAATTTATCTTTAAATTCATGCTTATCTAGTTATTGTGTTTCTAATGCTTTGAACTATAGTAGTAGCTTAGAAAAAGATGTATTGTGGCATGCCCGTTTGGGTCGTCCACATTCTCAAGTTTTGAACTTATTACTTCCTAGTATTTCCTTCAAAAATGATAATTGTGAAGCTTGTATACTTGGGAAACATTGTAAATTGGTGTTTCCTAAGTCTTCAACCATTTATGAAAATTGTTTTGATCTTATTTATTCCGATGTGTGGTCATCTCCTTGTGAATCTAGGGATCATCATAAATATTTTGTGACTTTTATAGATGAGAAATCTGAATTTACTTGGGTAACTTTATTACCAAGCAAAGACCGAGTCCTTGAAGCATTCACTAACTTTCAAAATTATGTTTTGACTCAATATAGTGCCAAAATCAAGATTCTAAGATCCGACAATGGAGGTGAATATACAAGTCACGCCTTTAAACAAATCCTTGCCAAGCATGAAATCATACATCAAACTACTTGTTCCTACACACCCCAACAAAATAGTCTAGCCGAAAGAAAGAATAGACACCTCATGGAGGTAGCTAGATCTATGATGTTTCATGCTAACGTACCCAAACGTTTTGGGAGTGATGCCGTGGTCTCGGCATGCTATCTAATCAACCACATTCCTACTAAAGTGCTCCATGACTCATCACCATTTGAGGTACTCAACAAAACTAAACCTTCTATTGATCACTTACGTGTATTTGGATGTGTTTGTTTTGTTCTTAATCAAGGAGGACAAATGACTAAGCTTGATGCTAAGAGTATGAAAGGAATGTTTGTTGGCTACTCCACTACTCAAAAAAGGTACAAGTGTTATATCCCCGAGTCCAAACGAGTCATTGTCTCTAGAGAAGTCAAGTTCATAGAAGACAAAGGATACTATAGTGAGAAAGATTGGAAAAGTCTTCAAGATTTACCCACGAGTACATCGGATCGTTCATTGGGCCTACGCATGCTTTTTGAGAAACTTGGGATTGAAGACTTGAGTATAAATCCAAGAAGTGTTCGGTCGGGTGATGACAAAGACCACAATGAATTTGAGTCACCTCATGAAAACACACCATCCAATGAGGAAGGTATGGTGCAACAATCGCCACAAAGCAATATCGGGCCAAGTATGGAGGTCGCTTCAACCTTGGCCAAGGAAATCACACTTGATGAAGTGAATCAAGATGATAGCCGCAAGGCACATGATGGTGATAGAATGGAGGCACAAGAGCCCTCTACCCTTCGGAGAGGCCAACAGGTGTGTGACCTGGCTATACCACCAGAAGCTACCCCGACCGTGGTAGCTAACGATCCACAGGCCACGGCTTCTCCACCCGCCGCAGCCCTTCCACCAGCCGCAATGTCTCCACCGGCCACAGCCCATCTAAGACGCAGTCTACGACCAAGGCACTCCAACCTCTACTTCAGCAATGAGGTTGTGGCTCATCCGAAACAAGTAATGTTCACCTTGACCGAGATGCCAATGGAACACCAAGCCTTCATTACACAACTTGATCAAGATCGTGTGCCAAAGACCTATGATGAGGTTAGAGAGCACAAAGTATGGCGTGATGCAGTTAGTAATGAGCATGGAGCTATGGATCGGAACCACACTTGGGATGAATCCAAACTACCTCGTGGTAAGAAGGCCGTTACCTCTCGATGGATCTTTAAGATTAAATACAATAGTGATGGTACCATAGAGAGGCACAAGGCTCGGCTTGTGGCAAGAGGCTTCACCCAAACCTATGGTGAAGATTACCATGATACCTTTGTTCTGGTGGCCAAACTTCATACGGTACGTGTTTTGCGATCTTTGGCCACTAACCTTGATCATATTGTACAATCTCCGAGAGCTTGGTACCATAAGTTGAGTCACACCTTACGAGATCATGGCTTCCGCAAGTCTGAAGCCGACCATACATTATTTACAAGCCACGGTATGAATGGCATTGTTGTGATTCTTATCTATGTCGATGATATCATTATCACCGGGAGTGACAAAGACGGCAACAAAGGTATCAAAGAACACCTTAAATATGTTTTTGATATTAATGATTTAGGTGAAATGAAGTACTTCCTTGGGATTGAAGTTTGCCGATCCAAAGCGGGTCTCTTCTTGTCCCAAAGGAAGTACACCCTTGATCTTTTGAATGAGAGTGATGTAGGGAACCGCATAGCCAAGACTCCTCTTGAAGATGCATACAAAGCAACTGGTGCAGCGTGGTCGCCAGTGAAGGGTCATTGCGTCCCAAGTTCTTAAGCTTAGGCTTATTGAGCCTAAATTCTATCCAGACCATTGAGTCTTTAATGTTTAAAGCTCTGTTTCTTAGGGCCTTTTTCTTTGCTGAATTTCGTGAGGCCCAATAACATGGAGCCCACTTTGAGTCTGTTTAAGTTGGACCTATTTATTAGAAACAACTTTCCTTTTTAATTAGGGTTAATGTCCAGGCCCATTAGGGTTGACCCATTAGGGTTTAGGGAGTCTCTCATGAGATCACCTATAAATATTGTAGCCCCTGTGACTTTTTTTTCAGAGTTGTTTTTGCATTTATAAAACGAGAAAGTTCTTTCTTAATCTTGTGAGAGTATCACAAAACCCTAGCAGTCGTCGCAGGCCTATCGCCTCCCACGTGTTGGAAGCCTAGCAAGAGTGAACTTCGAGTTTTTCTTGTTGGTAGAAGGTCCCCTTAAATCTCCATAGATCTAAAGGTTGAGCTTATCTATCGTCACCGCCACCACCGAACCGCCACCGCTGCAAAACCCTAACGCCGCCGCCTTGTTTTCCTTTCCTTTCGCTGCCTTTGTCTTGTGTTGCTGCCTCTTGAGATCAAAACCCTAGATCGCTTTAGTGCGCTACACCAGCAACGTGCAAGGGGGAGAAAGATGATGAACTATTTAAAGATGTAAGTCAATAACGGAGAATGGTTGGCAAGTTAATATACCTTACCAAGACCGGATCTATGCTTTGCGGTGAATCATGTAAGTCAACATATGCAAGCTCCAATGAAGTGTCATTGGGACATGGTGGATCGGATCCTTAGGTACCTAAAAGGGACCCCGGAACAAGGTATATGGATGGGTCGGAATGAGAACACTACCCTTGTAGGTTATTGTGATACCGATTGGGCCGGAGATAGGCAAGTGTTGTTTGCTTTTTCCAAACACACAAATAAATACAACAAGCACAAACAACTATGATATTGAAGTACTTGAGGTTCGAATCCACAAAGAATCTAGAATCAACACATTAGGATTGCAAGAATTCAAACTTGAGCTAGAGCAAAATAAATGAGAGGAGGTTGAACTAAAACTAGACTACTCAAACAACAAAACAAACAAAGTAAAATGAGATAATCAGATAAATACAATGGGTTTTAGGCAAGGCAATGATCTAGGGGAAAAGCAATCAAACCAAGAAACTCAAGCACACATTAGCTATCATCCTAGAGCATGAGACTCATTCAATCTAGATCAACCCACTCTCATGGCATTGACCCCTATGTGGTCAATAGGTTAAGCTAAACTCTCATTTGCTCTCCTACAGTCACAAGCATTAACTAACAAGTTCACAAAGACCACTTTCCACCCTAACATCAACTCTCATTGGCTAGGGAAGGAAAGCCCACAAAAAGACTATTTCAGGACTTTCATCGAACACCTCTCGGGCGATGTCTTTTCCACCATCAAGATTACTAGTTAATCAAGCTAAACCTAGCATTAAGCTCATCTTAAGTGGGGGAACAATAAATCTAGCAACCTAAGCACAAGATTCAACCATCAAATCCCTAGATCTACCAAACCATCAACCCATAAATCCACTACTCAATCATGAAAAACATGAAACTAAGGAAGAAGATGAATATAAACAAAAGCAATATGATAATAACCAAAAGCATTAACTAAATATGAAACAAGATTGATAAACCAAATCAATAACAAAAGCAAGAACAAATGAAAAGAGAAAAGAAAAGAGAACAAGAAATCTCAACACATAGGAGATGATGATCCAAAGATCATCATCCCCAAGAAGGGGAAATCAATCTTCAATCTCTCTCTAAACTCTCTCTTTTCGTGGCTGCTCTCAAAGTGTGAGAATAAGTGTGTTTCAACCCTTAAACATTAGGGTTTTAAGGTTCCAAAACGAGTTGGATCGACCCAAGAAAAATTAGACCAGATCCCAGTGAAATAAAAGGGAAAAACATGTGTTGGGAAGTGGACCGGCAGGTCTAAGGTCTGGACCGGCAGGTCTAAGGTCTGGACCGGTTGGTCTTGGGTCTGGAGTGGTCGGTCCTGAGTACAATCGCCAGAAAATGGTCTGATGACCGGCCGGTCTCAGTTCGGGTCTGACCGATCTCGTCTCTGGTTCGGCCAGTCCTGAGTAAAATTATCATATCTTCCAAACCGCTTGTCTAAATTCCTTGAAACCAATTCCAAACGTAAGCTGACTCTCTTGGCTATGTTTTATCCAAATATCATCCAATTCCATGCATGGTAAGGCCTTCATTTCCTAACAATATTGAGCATGAAGCCCCAACGGACCTATCATGAATACACTCGTTATATCTCTCTGACCGTTTGTCCAAATGCCTTCAAACCACAGCCAAATGAAAGATAACTCTTGTAGCTATCTTTTGTCCAAATTGCAATCAATTCCATTGCGTGGAAGGCATTCAAACAATCCAATCAACAAAACCGACTTTCCTTCTTTGTTTGATGCATTTGACTTCATTGTTTTGCTCCACATTCATCTCTAAGTCTCCATTCCTCCAAATTGGTTCCAAATCACCTAAAAAAGACTCAAAGAAAGGAAAAATATGAAACTCTCTATTCTAAGAACCTAAAATGCAAAATAAGTGAAAACCTATACTAAAGTGAATAAACATAAGTCCTAAATGATGCGAAATGTACTAGATTATGCATGATAATGAAGCTAAATATAGTGTATATCAACTCCCCCGGACTTGTCCTTTGCTTGTCCTCAAGCAAACAACCGACAATTTTGGAAGAGAGGTTTGAAAGTGGGAACTCAACATGTCAAGAACGCAGCGAAGCTTAGCAAGTAACAACCAATGATAGTGACCACATCTAGCCAAAAACATGATTTCCAAATGAACTCTAACTTCTCAAGGCTTATCTATCAATTTCAAACAACGAGCATTCACAAGAATCCATAAGCTATTCTATCAACCAATCTTCACATTCATTATTCTCATAGATGTGCAGTCTCACAAATGGATAGCCAATCAATACCACTAGGCTAGGCGAGAAAATGCAATAAAGCACTAAAGATGTGAGTGCAAGAAGGCTATATGATTTATGGTGACTAATCTCTCAAAAAATAGGAATGCTAATCATTATGCAAAATTATACTAAGACAAAAACAATTAATGCTTACAATTCTTAGCTTCCATTCTACCCAATGATCAAGCAAGTAGTCTACCCAAAACCAAACCTTAGTCTAACCCATTCCCAAAACCAATTCCTAGAAGATTATACCCTTTTTCGATCTTTAAAGTCCAAGGAATCAATCAAGGAAATTTTTCAATCAAAGCACAATGCACACACTTTCTTAGAACAAATGGGAAAACACTTTATACACAAGCTCTATACTTCTTTACTTAGCTAATCCTCTTTTTTTTTCTTTTCTTTCTTTTTCTAGGCTTAATCTTTTCTTTTCTTAGCCTTTTCTTGGCTTTCTAGAAGATCATTTCTTATCAAATGATACATACTTAGAGCTAACATTTTCTTTTTCCCAAGTTCTTAGTGTTAATCTCTTCTTCTTCCCTTTTTCGATTTTTCTCCCTCTGTATAACCATTTTGGTTTACCTTTTCTACTCATGCCAATCCTTAATCATTCTATTAAGGAAAATGGCTATTTGGACTAACAAGTGTGATAAATTAAGGCAAAGATAGTTCAAATATGTACAAGGTTACCATGGTTATGCATTGAAGATCCATAAGTGAGAAAATTAAATTCAGTTCAGTTCAAGTAAATTCGAGATTGGCGTTAAGACTAGCAAGCATCGTCACTTCAACTAGTTTCAAGACTAAGAATTTAAAGCACGAAGTGTACAAACTCAATAAGGAGATGTCTAAACACCAAATGAGTTCCCAATCAAGGCTATTGGCTAAGAGCTAAACTAAGTCTTCAACAAAAATTTTCATCATTCCTAAAATGCAAGTGAAATGCAATCCTAGATGCACCTAGACAAATCTATAGTGTAAATGCAACTACATGCATGTTTTTGAAAAGATTTTTTGAAACTTTTTCATGCAAAATGTAATGCTAAATATGTACAAGTAAGACTCAAAGAAGGAAAACAAAACAATTAAAAGCAATGTCAAATACTACCCTCTCCCCCTGACTTACTTCTCACCGTCCCGGTGAGAACATAATCCAAGAGAAAGAGCATACAAAAATGCAAAGCAAAAACAAAATAAAAGACTACTAAAAATAGTTACAAAAATTGGTAAATTTGGTACCTTGTCAAACATTGGAGATTCCTTGATATGGAGTTGAAGCATTGTAGTTTTAGCGGCATTTGTCCTACAAGGTGCCAAAAATGACACAAGTAAAGCCAAAGACAAGAGAGGAAAATCACAAAGCATCAAAGGAATTTTCTAAACTTCAATTCACTCTCTATGTAATCATTAAAGCAATGAAGCACAATAGCAATGCTCAAGAAGTCATGATTCACAAGAATTCAAGATTTTTCTAAGTGTCAAACAATATTAAGCACAAATCATGAAATTCTCAAGTAAATATATTAAAACCACACAAGACCATCAACGCTGATGATCATATCACTATTAGCATTATCAAAGGAAAAATTAAACCATGTCAAACCACAAGCTTTTCAAACATTATGTACAAATTCGTCACTATTCATCTTCCTAACTCTAACTTCTCAAAAATTTCAATTTTCACCATCAATCTTATAAAATTGTTAACTAATCAAGTTGGCCAACAAAAATCAATCACAACGAAAGTCTAATCACCAAACTAATCACCCAAATCTCAAGCTCAATAGAGAGTACCTAATTTGAGCTTAAGCTTCCATGAAAATGGAGTTTGAAGAACATATACCTTGGTTTGTTGATGAAAAGAACTAAGTAGTGGATGAACTTTGACAAGATTAGAATAAAATCAACAAAGACTAGATGAGAAAAGGATCTATTTCAAAGTGGAGAAGAAAAAGTTTTGTAGAGAAAATGAAGTGAGTGACTGTGTGAGGAGTGTGATTTTCTTTGAAGCTCATAAGAAATAAGAGAAATTGTCTTTTGGTTTAGATAAATCGGAGTAAATCGGGATTGGAAATCACTTAAATAAAACCGAAAGAGAAAAGAGACTTACCTTTTAAACGGGACCGACCGAGAATAAAGTCGGACCGACCGGTCCTAAGAATGCCCCAGTTGGTAGCTTGGATCTTGTTATTTTGGCGTGCGTGGCCTCGACCGGTCTCTTTTGTGCCTCGGCCGGACGCGATGCAAGTACAGCTGGTCGCTGGATCTTTTCAGAAAAGTTGAACGATGTCAGACTGATCGTGATGTATGATGGGCCGGTCTCGCCTCTGGATCGATCGGTCAT
>WJSH01001291.1:3312-23828 GCA_009757365.2 Lepidium campestre | reverse complement strand
GTTGGACATGCATTTGTTCCTTAGTTGAGAGCTCACTCTCAACTATTGAGTCTTCCTTCATGTTTTCCATGCATTCAACAACCACAACATCTTCACAAGGATCTTCATACCTTATCACAAGTTCTCATCAACCTCAAAATCAAGAGGAAGTTCACTAGTGCTCGAACTTGTCTCCATATTCTCGAGGTGGGTTTTGCCTTTCTCTTCCTCCCAAGAGGCTAGTACCTTCTCAATAACGTCCCAAGTCGAGTACCCTTGCTCATCCTTTTCAATGGTACAAGGCAAAACAGAACTACCCAGATAATTCATCTTTGTTGGCGTGGGAGGAGTGATTGTTGAATATTCATGATTGTCCATCAACATACTCTCATCCATCCCCTTCTCGTGAGTGATCAAATCCTTCGAGCTTTGTTCCCAAGCATACACATGTGAGCCAAACACGCTTATACTCTTGTTAAACTTCTCTTGTTCTTCCAAAAGCAACTTCAGCATGTTGTGAATCTCTTCATCTTCAGAGATTGGGGAAGGACCAACTTTTTCATGTTGATACTCCATGTCCCAAGATTAACATCTTTCACCATATTCACATTGGTTTTCTTGAGAAAACTCTTCATATGGAAGTCCTTCTCGATAAGTGGATGAGCTGTCAAACCCAAGATAGCTAATGGGGTCCAAAGCTATCCCTCTCTCTTTAGCTTCTAGAAAGGACTTCAACTTAGAGGCAAAATCTGAAGCTATGCTTTCTCTCTTGTAAAAGAACAAAAAGTTGAAAGAAAGTTAGTAACAAAATAAAAGAAAAACTCTATACGCAAATCAAATCCAAATCCTAAGGGCTAATTTCATAGATTCCCCGGCAACGGCGCCAATTTGATGTTCGCTTTCTTCAAACACACAAATAAATACAACAAGCACGAACAACTATGACATTGAAGTTCGAATCCACTGAGAATCTAGAATCAACACATTAGGATTGTAAGAATTCAAACTTGAGCTAGAGCAAAATAGATGAGAGGAGGTTGAACTAAAACTAGACTACTCAAACAAAGAAATAAACAAAGTGAAATGAGATAATCAAATAAAGACAATGGATTTTAGGCAAGGCAATTATCTAGGGGAAAAACAATCAAACCAAGAAACTCAAGCACACATTAGCTACCATCCTAGGGCATGAGACTCATTCAATCTAGATCAACCCACTCTCATGGCATTGACCCCTATGCGATTAATAGGTTAAGCTAAACTCTCATTTGCTCTCCTACAGTCTCAAGCATTACCACACAAGCTCACAAACATTACAAGAAAACAGTAAATATGCCACTAAAAAGAGAGACTGGAAATTCAGTCGCGTAATTTGTCACTAATTTGCTACAGTTCTACGACTGATTTTTGCAACCACGCTATTAGTCTCAGATCACTTGCACATCTGCGACTGATTGCAGTAGTTGCAATTCACTCACAATTTTGCGACTGATCTGAGACTAACAACATCAGTCGCATAATTTGCGACTGATCTGAGACTAATAGAGTGGTTGCAGAAATCAGTCGCATATCAGTTGCAAAATTTGCGATTGATCTGCAATTGATTGTCTGCCACCACCTTATCAGTGGCAAATCAGTCGTAGTGAGTTAGGTGTTGCACATTTGCATTGTTTGTAACTACTTGTACTTGAAAGGTGCGACTGATTTTATTAGTCACACTTTGCCACTGCAATTCAGTGGTAGTTCAGTGGTAAATTTCGCTTATATATACACTCATTGCTTTCCCTTCCAAAACACACCAAAAATTATATAAACAAACACAAAATAAAGAGAAAAAAAAAATGGAAGGCAATTTTAACTACACAAATTTCCGGGAGTGGATGTATAAAAGAATCGATGAAGAAACAAGAAATATATCTGCAGAATTCGCTGCTGGAGTATATCAATTCATGAGTTTTACGGGTAATCAACCGCTAGCAGTCCAAAACCAGGGTATGTTTTGTTGTCCTTGTATTTCGTGCAAAAATAATAGAATACTTCCGACGCGTAAAATTTCAAACCATATCTTTAGCAGAGGATTTATGCCTTACTACTATGCTTGGTATATGCATGCGGAAGAGTTGAATGTGGATTTGGGTAGTAGTAGTAGTCATCATAGCAGTAGTCACGATAGAATAGACAATAAACAAGAAGAAGTTAGTCATGTAGAACAGACATATGTAGAGATGGTAAATGATGCATTTCCTACTGAGCATAATTACACTAGTTATGATTATCAGAATTACGATTCTCAAGTTGATCCTGAGAATAATTATCTAAATACTAAAGTACCTAATAGTGAGGCACAAAACGTTTATGACATGTTAAAGGCAGCTAAGAATCCTCTATATGATGGGTGTCAGGAAGGTCATTCGCAATTATCATCAGCATCTCGATTCATAAACATAAAAATAGATTTTAATCTTCCTGAACGATACATGGACTCTTGGGCAGAACTCTTTACAGAGTATCTACCCGAGAATAATTAGTCCACTGCATCGTATTATGAAACTGAGAAATTGATGCGAAAGTTAGGGCTCCCGTACTATACAATTGATGTATGTATGCATAATTGTATGTTCTTCTGGAAAGAAGATGAAAAATGGTATAAATTTTGCGGAGCAGCAAGATACAAGGAGAGTGATGGAAGAACCAAAATTCTATTTAGTCGTATGTGGTATTTACCTATCGCTGATAGAATCAAAAGGTTGTATCAAAGCGAGAAGAATGTTGCGGCGATGAGATGGCATACAACACATGAATCAAATGAAGGAGAGATGCCTCATCCATCTGATGCAAAGGAGTAGAAGAATTTTCAGCAGTTGCACCCTATATTTGCCAGCGAACCTCGCAATGTGTATCTTGCATTATGCACAGATGGGTTCAATCCTTTTGGAATGTCTCATAATCACTCGTTGTGGCCTGTGATCACGACTCCATATAATTTATCTCTAGGGACATGTATGAAAGAAGAGTACTTGTGGCTTACGATTTTGAATTCCTGGTCAAATCATCCACGAGCAAGTCTTGATATATTCGTTCGGCCTTTGATTGATGAGTTAAAAGAGCTATGGAGTACTGGAATTGAGGCATATGATAAATTCACTAATCAAAATTTCAATGTGAAAGCAGTTTTGATGTGGACTATAAGTGATTTTCCCGCATACGGCATGTTATCAGGGTGGACGACACATGGTGGATTAGCTTGTCCAATATGCATGGATGACACAAAAGCATTTCAATTACCAAATGGACGGAAGACGTGTTGGTTTGATTGTCACAGAAGATTTCTTCCTTAAGATCATGCTTTAAGAAGAAAAAAAAAATTCTTAAGAGGAAAATATGCTTTAAATCAGCAGCCACCTCTAATATTGAATGGGGATGAAGTGTACCACCAACGAATAAGGGAAATCAATCCACCAAAAACATCTGTTTGTGCCGGAAACGGACATGATCCAAAAAAAGAAGGATATGGGAAATGACATAATTGGCACAAAGAAAGCATATTTTGGGAATTGTCATATTGAAAAGATCTTAGTATATGTCATTGTCTAGATGTTATGCACAGAGAGAAGAATGTTTTAGATAACTTCTTGAATACTTGTATGAACGTTAGAGACAAATCGAAATACACAGTTAAGGCAAGACTGGATATTGCGAAATTTTGTTTGCAGAAAGAGTTACATCTCGATAGCCGTGGAAGAGCTTATGTTCCTATATTCAGACTGAGCGAGATTGCGAATGAACGTTTATTATCATGTGTTAAACATGATATTAAATTTTCAGATGGATACACGGCGGATTTAGCGAGTTGTGCAGATATAGAGGGAATAAAATTTTCAGGCATGAAGAGTCATGACTGTCATGTATTTATGAAACGATTATTTTCCATTCATCTTTGCTGAACTCTTACCACGAAACGTACATCTAGCCCTTTCAGGTACTTATTAATTATACAAATACCATATATATTTTATACTTCTTAATTAAATATTTATATTAAATATAAACTAACATGATCATGTCTATGTTTTATAGCACTTGGAGGATTTTTCCGCAATTTGTGCAGTAGAACTTTGCAGAAAAGTCGTGTTCAAATTCTGAAGAAAAATATAGTGCTTATACTTTGTAATTTGGAGAAGATATTTCCACTCGCTGTATTCGATGTGATGGAACATTTACATGTGCATTTACCATACAAACCTGAACTTGGTGGCCCTGTGCAATATCGATGGATGTATCCATTTGAAAGATTTTTTAAGAAGTTAAAAAGTATAACTAAGAATAAAAGATATGCGGCAGGATCAATTGTGCAAGTATACTTGAACGATGAGATATCTTACTTCTCATAGTATTATTTGCATGCACATGTACGCACAAAATCAAGATAAGTAATTAAAATAAGTACTTTATAAAATACGAGATATGCGGAAGGTACGTTAACGAGATTATAACATATTTCTATTTTTCAAGGTCAATGAGATATGATGAAGGTGAAGTCCCTGTTTATTATGTTGAAGGAATACCCGATATATTTACTCATGTGGGTCATCCAAGTGGCAAAAATAGGCAAATATGGATATCTGATACAGATTGTGCTTCCGCACATTCTTATATATTGCGAAATTGTGACTATTTTCGTCCACTAGAGAGGTAATAAATGTGTAATGCAATTTAATTAATAGGTGATTTTTATATATGCAGTTTGTGTGAAAATTTTATTCGCCATTGCGAACCAGGATTATCATATGAGGAATTTATGTGGAAAAGAGATGCAGAATTTTCTACATGGGTCAAAAATTATGTATGTAGTTAAAAATATATATGCATAAGTCATCGATTATGGATGTTTTACTTATTACTTATATACTTATATCTTAATTTTACAGGTTATCTTACAAAACCCTGCAATCACTTGGCCAACATGGGTTCGAGAAATAGTCGAAGGGCCTCAAAAGCAGATGACACTATGGCCCATGTACTTCACTTGAGGATATATGTTTCATACAAAAAACACGGATACAGAAGAAAAACGTGTAATTATGGCGTATGTGTGAGGGGGGCCAATTATTCTGATGCATCTGATGAAGATGATTTTTACGGGAACATATTAGAAATCATTCAGTTTGAGCACTCGGGATTGATTAATTTGAAAATAACACATTTCAAATGTGAGTGGTATGATCCTACAATTGGGAAAGAAACTAGAAGGAACACAGGCGGTGGTGTAGATGTTCTAACAAAAGGAAGATATCCTAATAATGAACAATTTATACTAGGTATGCACAATATATAATCATTAACATAGTTAAAATTACAAACTGTTAATTATACGTACTAATTATATTTTTTATGCAGCCTCACAAGCAGATCAACTTTGTTATATTTCATATTCATATACAACCCAACCAAGACATTTGTGGTTGAATGTTTGTAAAGTCAATCCAATGGCAAATATTTTAAGAAACTACAGAAATAAAGAACCATATATATATATATATATATATATATATCTATCTTTGTAAAACCATATCGAAAGAGCGTTGTAGCCCAGTGGCTACCACACTAAGAAAATAGCGCTACATCACACATGTCATTAGTTCGAATCCCCGCTTAAGCGGGTAATTTTTTTTAATTTCACTATAGTTTGCCACTGGTGCTTAAAAATGTCGCCAGCTGCAGATCAGTGGCAAACTTTGCTACTAATCTGCAATTGATGATACAAAATAGTCTTTAAACGTAATTTATAACCGATTTAAAAACTCTAAATCGTAAAATAAGAATTCTAAAAGATGTTCCTATATCATATTACCAAATTTACAAGAAGAATGTATAATTTTTTCTCTTTCGGCTTTTAAATTTATATCATAATTTTTTCTCCAGCCACTTTCATTCCTCATTTTGCTTAACAAGCTCCAAATAAATCCATGGATGAGACATTCTCTTCACACCAACAAAATCAACATCCCTAATTCACTCTAGAGGATTTGTTTCGAGATCCCGAAACAACAAAAAATCTCCCGAGTGTGGATCCATATACATCTAAAAATACAATTTGGTATGAATTTTTTTGATTATTATTGTGTTAATTCGAATTTTAGCAAATTAAAAGTTAGATTAGGTGGAATTTTATGTTAGATTTAGGTTGATAGAAAATTAATTTTGGTTGATTTGGAATTTAAGTTGATAGAATATGAAGTTATATGAATTTTATTGATTTTTTAAAATTTGTTTAGGAATTTATATGAATTTTTGGAATTTATATGAATTTTTAGGAATTTTTAAGAATTATTATGAATTTTAAGAATTATTATAATTTTTTAAGGAATTTATATGAATGTTTTGGAATTTATATGAATTTTTAATAAATTTTAAGAATTTTTATGTAATTTTTTGGAATTGTTATGAATTTAAATGTGAGTTTTAGGAATTGTTTTGTATTTTTAGGAGTATTTAAGAATTATTATGTAAGTTTTTGGAATTATTATGAATTATTATTGAATTTTTATGAATTTTGTGAATTTATATGAATTTTATTGATTTTAATAAAAATTATATAAGTTTATATAATTTTTAATGATTCATATGATGATTGTTTGTAGGTTTGATCGGGACAAGGATGGAATTTTATCAAAGGCGATATCTAACATCATTAGAGGCGGGTATAAGGGTTCGTTGCGTAATTGGACGAAAACGCTTCTTAAAGTACGAGAGTCTTTTTCATCAAATTTGCGGTAAGGTTTTATAATTTTTAAATATCATTTAGTTTTTGTATATAATTTTTCTAATTTTTTAACAAATTTTGTGTTTAAATTTTTCAGCAAAAATTTCATTGGGATATCGTTTATACGTAGTCTGTGTGGGAAAAGTTCGAAGCTGTCTGCATTAACAGGATGAAAGGAATCACGACTACGGCTAAAAAAGGCGGGAAATATCCGGCATACATGGAGACCCACGTCTGGGAAGCACTGGTTGCACATTGGCAGACAGAGTAGTCGAAGAAGAAGAGCGAGATTACCCGCAAATCTTGTTTTTTCTGATCGAGACGGTCTTGGACCGTCTAAACATTGTGTGGGATCCAAAAATATCTTGTAAGTAGTTTTTTATTTTTTTATTTTTACATTTTTCTTTAAATTATTTAATAATTTGAGGGTTTTTTCCGGAAAAGAAATTAAAGCGAGATGCTAGGATTAATGAAGTTTTCAAGAAGACGCATACGAGGAAAAGCGACGGGAGTTTTGTGGACCTTAAGGCGAAGAAGATTCTACATGCATATGAGCAGAGTCTGAGCGAGAAGATGTCATAGAAGGACAGCAACACTGTTATGTCTGACGGTACATCTCAGACTATCAAGCTGAGTCAGGAGGAGAAGGACGAGCTTTTCCTTCAGGTGTTATTTGTTTCACTTTTTCACTATTTTTTTAATTAGTCGGATCTAACATTTTTTATTTTTACAGTCCATTGAGCCTGACCGTAGAGGGAACCAATACGGACTCAGAATTCTCGCCAGGAAGTACGGTACTTCGAAGAAGAACAAGGGGATCGCCGGCTCTTCTTCAGTGGCAGATACTATCTCCGATTTTGAGAAAAAATTCGTAGAGATGGAGGAGAACGACAGAGCAGAGATGGAGAACCACAAAGCAGAGATGGAGCAGCGAATGACACTTCTTCAGCAGCAGAACATGATGCTCTTACAGTACATGCGGTAGAAGGACCCGACTTTCCCTGACTTGACTGCTATGCCTCCTCCTCCACCTCCCGATGGTTCAGAGACTTCCAGGCCTACCGACCCATTCCAGGACCTACAGTTTGACTATGATCCCAACGAGTAATGATTTTCTTTATTTTAAACTTTTTTTGTATTTCGAATTTTAAACATTATCGTTTATATATATATATATATATATATATTTTTTCAAACAAAACTTTATTTCAAATAATTAAATTTATAAATATTTCAAATTTTAATATTAAAAATAAATTTATATTTAAAAACTAATTTTATCTACTCAACTGATCTGCGACTGATACACTGCAACTGATCTGCGACTGATTATTTGCAACTGATCTGCAACTGATCAGCGACTGATTTTTGTAATTGATCCACGACTGATAGACTGCTACTGATATGCGACTGATACTCTGCAACTGAACTGCGATTGAACCTTTGCAACTGAGCTGCGACTGTTATCGTAGTCTCAATTTGCGACTGAAATCGCAGTCTCAGTATTCACGTCTGTCACTAATACCATTAGTAGCAAATTAGTCACAGTTTGAGACTACTGTATCAGTAGCAAATTCAATTGCAAATTGAGACTAACATATTAGTCTCAAATCAGTCGCATATTAGCAACTAATATGCGACAGATTATTTAGCGACTAAGACTTTGCGACTGATTTTATCAGGCACAAATCAGTTGCACTTTGACAATGTGCAACTGATTTCCAACTGATCCTGCAGTCTCAAATTAGTTGTTTTCTTGTAGTGAAAGACCACTTTCCACCCCAACATTAACTCTCATTGGCTAGGGAAGGGAAGCCCACAAAAAGACTCTTTCAAGACTTTCATCGAACACCTCTCGGGCGATATCTTTCCCACCATCAAGATTACTATTTGATCAAGCTAAACCTAGCATTAAGCTCATCTTAAGTGGAGGAACAATAAATCTAACAACTTAAGCACAAGATTCAACCATAAAATCCCTTGATCTACCAAACCATCAACCCATAAATCCACTACTCAACCATCAAAAGCATGAAACTAAGGAAGAAAATGAATATAAACAAAAGCAATATAATAATAAGCAAAAACATTAACTAAATATGAAACAAGATTCATAAACAAAATCAATAACAAAAGCACAAACAAAATGAAAAGAGAAAAGAAAAGAGAACAAGAAATCTCAACACATGGGAGATGATGATTCAAATATCATCATCCCCAAGAAGGGGAAATCAATCTTCAATCTCTCTCTAAACTCTCTCTCTTCGTGGCTGCTCTCAAAATGTGAGAAGAAGTATGTTTCAACCCTTAAACATTATGGTTTTAAGGTTCCATAACGAGTTGGGTCGACCCAAGATAAATTGGGCCGGATCCAAGTGAAATAAAAAGGAAAACATGTGTTAGGAAGTGGACCGGCCAGTCTAGAGTCTAGACTGGTCGGTCTTGGGTCTGGACCGGTCGTTCTTGGCTTAGAACGTCAGAAAATGGTCTGATGACCGGTCGGTCTCAGTTTGGGTTTGGCCGGTCTCATCTCTGGTTCGGCCGGTCCTGAGTAAAATCGCCATATCTTCTAAACCGCTTGTCCAAATACCTTCACACCAACGCCAAATGCAACTCTCTTGGCTGTCTTGTGTCCAAATATCATCGAATTCCATGCATGGGAAGGTCTTCATTTGCTAACAATCTTGAGCATGAAGCCCCAACGGACCTATCATGAGTAAACTCGTTGTATCTCTCTGACCGTTTGTCCAAATGCCTTCAATCAATTACATTGGGTGGAAGGCTTCCAAACAATCCAATCAACATAACCGACTTTCCTTCTTCGTTTGATGCATTTGACTTTATTGTTTTGCTCCACATTCATCTCTAAGTCTCCATTCCTCCAAATTGGCTCCAAATCACCTAGAAAAGACTCAAAGAAAGAAAAAATATGCAATTATATATTCTAAGACCCTAAAATGCAAAATGAGTGAAAACCTATACTAAAGTGAAAAAACATAAGTCCTAAATGATGCGAAATGTATTAGATTATGCATGATAATGAAGCTAAATATAGTGTATATCAACTCCCCCGGACTTGTCCTCAAGCAAACAAGACAATCCCGGAAGAGAGGTTTGAAAGTGGGAACTCGACATGTCAAGAACGCAGCAAAGCTTAGCAAGTAATAACCAATGATAGTGACCACATCTAGCCAAAAACATGATTTCCAAATGAACTCTAACTTCTCAAGGCTTATCTATCACTTTCAAACAACGAGCGTTCACAAGAATCCACAAGCTATTCTATCAACCAATCTTCACATTCATTATTCTTAAGGATGTGCAGTCTCACAAATGGATAGTCAATCAATACCACTAGGCTAGGCGAGAAAAGGCAATAAAGCACTAAAGATGTGAGTGCAAGAAGGCTATATGATTTATAGTGATTAAACTCTCAAGAAATAGGAATGCTAATCGTTATGCAAAATTATACTAAGACAAAAACAATTGATGCATACAATTTTTAGCTTGCATTCTATCCAATGATCAAGCATGTAGTCTACCCAAAACCAAACCTTAGTCTAACCCATTCCAAGAACCAATTCCTAGAAGATTCTACCCTTTTCGATCTTTAAAACCTAAGGAATCAAGAAATTTTTTCAATCAAAGCACAATGCACACACTTTCTTAGAACAAATGGGAAAACACTTTATACACAAGCGCTATACTTCTTCACTTAGCTAACCCTCTAGGCTTTTCATTTCTTTTTCTTTTTCTAGGCTTAATTTTTTTCTTTTTTTAGCTCTTTTCTTAGTTTTCTAAAATATCCTTTTTTATCAAATGATACGTACTTGGTATGACCTATGGAAAGTATGTTAGCTCACAAAGTGGATAAAATTATCTTTGAGTTTGAATCATCTCAATTATTTGATATGGTTATCTCTCCTAAGTCTTGGCTGGGTTTCAGATTTTTCTCTGATTCTCTGATTTTGACTGCTTATGGTTTCAAGAATTAGAAGGTTTTGGGGGTGAGAAGGAAAGCTAATAGAGGAGTTTATCTCATTGCTCTTAGTGTTATTTCTCATAATCATATGCAATCGTATGTGGTTGCAGATGCTCCGGCTTGGTTGAGTGAGTTATTGGCCTCTGAGAGAATCCCTTCCTCTATTTAGCTGCTCTGTTTGTTCATTTGTGTTCGCCGCATGATGGCGTTTGTGTAGAATGACTTTTCCATGGCTGTATTTGTTTCACTTGTGGTTAATGTTTGTCTATGGACCTCTTTTGGGATGATGGACCTTCTTATATAATACTTATTAGATGAAAATAATAATAATAATAATAATAATAATAATAATAATAATAAAGAAAATAAATAAAAATTGTAATAACTAAAAAAATTTAAAAAACTAAAAAAATTTCAAAAATTTCAAAAATTTTAATTATTTAAATTTTTAAAAAAATTTAGAAACTAAATAACTAAATAACTTAAAATTAAAAACTAAAAAGCCTTTAAAATATATAAAAAAATTATAGATCAACCAATTATTTTCAACCAACCGTTACCTCTCCAGATATATTTTGTTACTATTCCATTGAAAACGTAAAAATGAATTATAGATCAACCAATTATTTTCAACCAACCCTTACCTCTCCAGATATTTATCTTTGCAAATCTAATCAAGCAGTACACACTCTCACTACTTGATTTTAGGCATGCACCATTATGTATTTCAGCATATGTTCTCCATCGAGTGCAATTCAAAAGATTTTACTACATATAAAATTGTGTAAAATAAGTTAGAACGATTAAAAAAACATGAGTAATAATTTATGTAAACTACAACAACTTACAGATTATCTCTCATTACAAAATCAATCGTCTTGGTTTTTTTCCCATGAACATCACCTATCAGCATTTCTCCACCACTAAACACATGCCCAAGTATATTTGAATCAAAAGTAGTAATTAAAGATATGAGCAAATAATATATTTAAAACTCCAAAACAAATGTTTTATCAGACATAAAACCTTTCAGAAAACACTTAACTTACCAATTAGAACTTTTGATTAAAGATCACCAGCATGAACTGAATCGAATCTAGCAAGGTTTATGAATGAATCATCTATTACATGATCACAGTTCATAATGGTTGTCATCTAAATGAAACAGATCTTGTATAGAAGATCTTATGCTTTGCACTACCCATAATCTTTGTTCATGATACAAGTCTTAATTATCTTTCACTACCCAACATTCAAAATGTTTGCAAATTTTTTTACTTGCTCTTTTCGGACAACACCTATTTTGTAGTTCTTACATATATATATGAAAAGTCTTGCATTAGTAGTACTCTTTCGTAAGATTCTATTGATGTATAACTATAAATTCAACATATTATTATATACTTACATATTCATCACTAAGGATAAGCTCAATGGATTCACCATTGTATTAGAGTTTTGTCTCCAACAATGGATAATCTTGGCACTTACAGTCCAAACTGTCTTAAACGGCTTCAAGTCTCTGAACTAAGTGAATTGCGAAGAATAAGAATAAGGTACCAAACTTTTATTTTCTTTTGGATTGATTGCCATGCTTACGTAAACGTTCTGAAATGAAAGAGATCTTGCAGGGAATAATACAAAAGGAAAGAGAGAAGAGATAAACAACTTGCAATGATTGTGGAGTATATTTAAGTTGGAAAAAAATTGTTACACAAAAACGTGGTTTTACAAAGATCGTGGATTGTTTATTTTCGATTTTTAATCACTATTTATTTTGGTTTTACAGAGATCGTGGATTGTTTATTTTCAATTTTTTCCATTATTTATTTTACTTTTTTTTGTTTATTAAATCAATTTAGCATGTTTGTATTATTGTGAAGGTGAGTTGCTTTTTTGTTTAGCACTACTTTTTATATTTAAGATAACTTATTTAAATAAATAATTTTAAAAACAAAAATAATAGAAGGATTAAAAAGCAATTTAAGAATGACTATTATGATAAATAATTCATGACTATAAGGTTATAAATAAAAAAATGTACCTCTGTTTTAATAGAAGTAGATGTGTAAAGGATATGTTAGTTAACCAAAATGTATATGTGTATCTTTATAAATACAAAACAAAACATTTGTTTTGTGGTGTCTTTTCCTATCACAAATACAGTAGTTAGTGGATCCTTGTTCATCGAAGGTTCTGTGAGATTTCTTGTTCATCGAAGGAATCATTAAGGAAGAAAGGCTAAAGGGAGGATAAAATCATTTAAAAGTGGATCCACAACATCATCAAACAATGGATAAATATTAGTCTTTCTTTTCTATTAAGAATTTAAAGTGTTAGTTGTTGAATTAACACAAATCTACAATGAGACTTGGGATAGATTTCATAAATAGAAATCATAAAATGAATTTATATGTTCATCTTGAGAATCAGTTCTAAATTTGTCATTTTGGCTCCAAAGTGCATGAAACCAAGAAAGGACTACAAAATGCAAATTCTACTAAACCTAAACTCGATTATTAACGAATGCTCTAGATTAGATACCTAAGATATATCTAAAAAGTGGTAAAAATAGACACCTATCAACTCTTGCAGACTTAAATATGGTCTTGTCCTCAAGCAAAAACCATATAAAGAAGAAGAAATTTGAAAACAATGGGAAAATATTGTATCTTATGAACGTTGTATCTAGCATATCTCCGTGCACAACATCTGACCGCCTCTCATCCCGGCAATATGTTATATACTTGGGTGCCAGCTTAGCTTCCTACCCAAAATCGAACATCGCTCAAGTCGCCCCTTTAAGAACCATTACTAACCTCAATTCTTGTTCGGTTAGAGAGTATCGATTAAAGTATGACAAGATCCTTTCCCTTCCAGTACCGAAAAGTAGAATCATGTCTACTTTTTGGGTCTCTCTCTTAGCCATTAGGTGGCAAAAATTATCTTTGGATTTGACTGTACTAGATGGGAAACGTTTTCACTAATTTTCTACTACATAAGTCTCGTTTAGGCGCACTAGGCATGTTTTTCACAGTACGTGAAAGGATGCATGTTTATGTCCTCACCCAGTGATATTCATCATAATTAGGTAGAATTTCATGCATCTTTTTTAATCTTTTTTACACCATTTAAGAGTTACATTCATACACTTTAGTGTTGATTTCCATTCATTTTGTGTTTTAGAGTCCTAGATAGATTGAGTAGCATGTTTTCTATTTCTTAGTCCTTTTAAGTGATTTGGAGCTATGTATGGAGCATTTGGTGTAGCATGCTCAAGAGATTAGGGTCTTAAGAGATCAGAGGGTGATAGCTTCAAGGTGAAGAGTGGCGGCGGCGTTGATGATTAGGGTTTGAGGAGGCGGCGGCGATTTGGTGGTGACGATGGTGGCAGCAGTCTCTTTAGCAACCGGATAGTTAAGCTCAACATATAGATCTATGGAGATCTACAGGGACCTTCTACTACCAAGAACTCAAAGTTCAGCTCTTGGTAGGCTTCCAACACGTGGGAGCAAAGCTGAATGACGGATGGGTTTTTGTGATCCTCTCACGTGGCACAAAGGCTAGAGTTTTGTTTTCTTTAAATCTCTCTCTATTTATTATTGATGCAAGAGGTTACATTATATAGAGATTTCTCAGAGGAAACCCTAAAACCTACTAGGCCATTGTTCTTTCTAGGAACCCAAAAAAAAGGACCAAAATGATCAGACTTACTTAACTCTTAATGGGCCAATCGAAATGATCTTTAGAAAGAGAAAGGACCTTTCACAAATTGGGCCTAAAAACTAGGTTACTTTGTTAACTCATAGGTTAAACATTTTCACCTCAAAAACAAAATGCGCTATAGGGCTTATTACAACCAAACAATGCAAAAGGCCCAATGAGCTCAGATAGTCTTAAAATAAATAAATAAAAGGGAAAAAGTTCCAAAGAGAGTATGGCTTGTGTAATTTGGGCTAACCCTAGTGCCACACTGCATCAAATCCCTCCCGGTCAAAGAGATTCGACCTTGAATCCAAAGCATTCCACGAGTCGGGTTCCTTCTTCTTTTCACATGCATTGACTGACATCTTCATGTCAGCATCCTTCTAGATAATGCATACGTTCTCGGTCCCAGCAGACCGACCTTCTATTCTCTCCCTCACAGCTTCTTCTGGTAGGTTCAACAACCTACTCGAATCTTCTTTTTGCGCATTCACACAGTCTTCGACAACCTGTTTTCCAATGTCATTAATCCTAACAAGAGGCATCTTCTTCTTGTCAAGAGAAATACCAAATGGATCCCCTTGGTGAGTGCACATGATTTGATCAAGCAACATCAGTTTATCAACACTGCTCTGATACCAAGCTAGTGTAGTGTGCTCAAGAGATTAGGGTTTTAAGAGATTAGAGGGCGGCGGCTTCAAGGTGAAGAGTGGCGGCAGCATTGATGATTAGGTTTGAGGCGATGGCGATAATTTGGTGGTGATGATGGTGGCAGCAGTATCTTTAGTAATCAGATAGTTAAGCTCAACCTATAGATCTCTGGAGATCTGCATGGACCTTCTACTACCAAGAAGAACTCGAAGTTCAGCTTTTTGTAGGCTTCCAACACGTGGGTGCAAAGCTTAACGATGGCTAGGTATTCATGATCCTATCACATGGCACAAAGGCTAGGTTTTGTTTTCTTTAAATCTCTCTCTATTTATTATTGATGCAAGGGGTTACATTATATAGAGATTTCACTAAGCAAACCCTAAAACTTAATAGGCCATAGGCCTTTCTAGGAACCCTAAAATGAAATAATCAAAAATGATCATACTTACTTAACTCTTAATAGGCTAATCAAAATTGATCATTAAAAAGCAAAAGAGTCTTTCACAAATTGGGCCTTAAAAACTAGGTTACTTAGTTAACCCATATGTCCGAAAATTGTGAATATTTGCCAATTTGAAAGTCGGTACATCTTGTGGTCACCATATGTATCATAGAAGTTGTAAGTTTTCTTGCGGAATAGGAAGCGAGAGCAATGGAGATATGAGAAATCCATGAAGTTCATGTATTATAGATCTATCTGCGAAAGGTTGATCTTCAAGTAATGAAAGATTGGCGTGAGGATCGTGCCACAATGTAGTGGCTGGCCAGATCGAAGTGATTTCTTCCAAACTTGGACAAGGAGGCTTGCAAAGAATCGATCCATAATGGACTTCAATATGTGCAGGGCCGTCAATGTATCCTAGAAGATGTGACAACATCTTGGAAAATAAAACACATCATGCCTTTTTAGCTATCGCAAAGTCTTATCCGGAAAAATGTTTAAATGATGGCTCGAGTTGCGATGCAAATTACATGATTCCCGATCAGATTGAAGTTCAAATTCTGAGGTGTGTAATTTCCTGCTGCAATAATGTTCCAAAACGACTCCACAGTTCAAAATTTATGGAAGGCAGTTAATGATCCTTATGAAAAATGATAAATGTCATTGAATTCCATGAGTGAAAAGCCAATAAGACTCGTTATTTTTATTTATTTTGATAAAATGTAAATAAGTTATTGAATGAAAGTTATCCGGAGATACAAGAGGTAGAACCTATGAATTGGTTCCATGTCCAAAAAAAGTAAAAAAAAAAACATAGAAGCAAATATACCAGTCCATCGATTTGAATCGATGAAGTGGTAATTAAATTTGTAGTAGTCTAAAGGAAAGCATCTTAAGGTCTAGAGGTTTGAGAAGGAGTCGACTATGATTTAATCAAAATGGTCGAGTGCAACGAAGCCTTTTAACGATGGCCGAGGAAACTAAGCCGTCAACGGAAGCCGCATATCACAAAACATTGACTCCCTCATGTCGAGTGATATTGGTTCCATAAACTTACCATGAGCTATCTTAAAACTAAACCATACAAACCAAAGGATCGAAAAGCAACATACATCATTTGGGTCTTAACTCAAGGTCCTTAAGCTCGAGAAGACCAACTAGATAATGCAATTAATTCACATCCATAGGCCTTACTAGCTCCTCCAAGAACCTAGCCAACTAATCAACAAAACAAACTCAAGAGTATAACGAGAATCATCATTTTTATATTCCTCCAAACGACGCTTACAATCCTCGATTCTAGCAAGCCCTATATTAATCCATAATTTTCGCCACCTGGACTCCCGTCTTCAATTAGAAATCTTATCTGATAACCTGCAGCGCCGAAGGCTGGCGTACAGCTCCATCCTTTGAGAACCACCTCATTCAACCTTGGTTTCCCTAACCAACGTTTATCAAAAGTAAAACAAGAATGCTTTTTTAACTGACTAATCCTTAACCGTCAACAAGATTGGACAATGATCAGAACCAATCATCTCAAGATATGTCAAAGAAGAATCAATCCTCGTTCCCGTAAGCTTTATCTAAGTTGCAACGTACCACCCCTGACCTCTGCCGCCCCTGCCAAGACCAAGAATTGCCATGACACAAAAATTCTATCATCCCACATTTCCGAAGCATGTTACGAAAAGGAACAAACGAAGAAAAATTGTGTAGAAAACCACCTAGTTTCTCATGCGGACCAGCTAGTTCGTTAAAATCCCCTAACATCAGCCAAGGAGTCTTTCATTGAACCCTGAACCTCGATAAATGCTCCTAAACTAGATCCCGAAGATGGGATACCAATTCCCCATACACAAAAGTAATAAAACACTGCACTCCATTAATAGAGAGTGAGACATCAATCATGTGTCGATCTTTGTAATTAAGAATAATGTTAAAAGAACTGTGGAACAGAAGTGTCATTTTCCATAAAATTCATATTCTTTTTTTGTTTCATAAAGAAATAAAAATTCATGCTTATTACAACGCCAAATATTCCGAAGGAAACCAAAAGACATAAAATTCTCAATACCCTAACAATTCCAACTTAATATTTTATTTATAAATTAAATTAAATAAAAAACATTTATAGAAAAAGTTAAAGTCCACTCGTTGCTTGACCTTTCTTCCCACGAACCAAGACATGTGTTTTGGAGAAGCCAAAACGTTACGTTTCTTAGAACTCACTCCACGCAAACCTTCAGGTGTCGTAACCTTTTTTCCCATAACCCCTAAACCTCTAGAGACCAAAGACACTACAAGTCCTTCATCACTTGTCGCCACTTTAGAAGCCTCAGTAGAACCATCTTTTTGCTCAAAACCATATTTGAAACTGAAACCCACTTTGAACCTAGAGAATTTTCAGCAAACTCTCCATCCTCCACATCAACACTGTTTAGCATGTTTACATAGAGAAGTTACAGATGAAGAACCAACCTTGCGAAGCTCAAGAGAGCTAGACACCTTAGTAAAAAAGCAAGAGGAGTTACATCCATTTTAACAGCTTGTGCAGAATCAACCATAAGGTCTCCTTGATTGTTCTTAAACTCTAAAACCTTGGAAATAGGACGAGAAGAGGAAACACCACCCATTTAATCCTCAAACCTTCGACCATAAGGCTGTCTTTGATGAGGGCGATACGGCCCTGAAAAACCATTGGATGCTTACCCTCACGTTTCTGTTCCCTATCAAGTACCTTGATGCGTGGACCTGAACTTGTGGAGGCACCTTTGTAACTCTTAAAATTCTTAACATCAAAATCCCGAGATTTGGCAGCACCATTAGAACCCTCTGTTTTCTTCACCAAAGGGCAGACCTCATCTTCATGACACAAACTCTTGCAATGATCGCAATACCCATGAAGCTTATTGTAAGAGAATGGAATCGTGACCATTTGATCTGGCCTAAACTCCACATCTCTTTCAAAAACAAGAGGAGAAAAACCATCAATCTCCACCTTCACTTTCCAAAAATTCATGTCGATCTGAACCACATTACCAAGAACTTCACATATCGCTTGAAAAGCAACATTAGACTTATACTGACCTGAAATACCTAGCAAACGAACCCAGAAAGTGATATTAGAAGGAAAGTAGTCATCTATGATCTCCCATCTGACCAACGAGACCATCCATTCATCAAAGTGGAACGTTTCCAGTTTCAAAACCTCCTCCACATTAGCAATCAGATCATACTGGAATTGGAAGCGGCCAAAACCCAAGTCGAGACCACGTACCTTCTTGTCCATCCTCCAAAACTTAGGAAGCATCACCAACAGGGACACAACGTTCTGCTTAGAAGGATTAAAGAAACACCCAACAAGGGTGTTACTGTAACCCTTTATGATGTCTGAATTATCAAAAAAAGGGATCCGAATCGGAGAAGATCGTGAAACAACAAGCTTCTTACCTAAGTTTAATTGAGCCATCAGAGAAAAATAAGCAAAGAATAAGCACCAAGTAAAGATCGAATAAGGAGAAAAGTGATTGAAAAAATCTCCTAGCATATAGAATATATAATCAATCTAGATGAGGAGCAAAAGCGTACGCCTCAAAAACCTAAGCCATATCGATGAACCAATCAAATGAAACTGAAACAAAAATTCAAAATTCAAAAACCTTAAAACCTAGATGACCAAAACAAACCATGTAGACTCGTAGATTGAATTTTAAAATTGAGATTTCAAAAAATCATAGTTGTTAACTGGAACAATTCACCACCAACAGACGAAAAACCTTCGCCAATTGGAATAGAGAAAAGCCTCAGAGCTCCCCAAATCGGACCAGCAAAACACATTCGAAGACCAAAGACGGATAACCAAGAAGAAAAACAAGAGCCATAGACCAAACAAGCTCTGAATCCCAACGACCACAAGCCAAGAAAGAACTCTCCCAAGCAATTCCATCTCCGAAGCTGCAGCCAACTCTCAAACACACGGCAGACCCATCAACAGGAATCAACATTCCCAAAGAAAACTATCCGGCGAGCACGTCGTAATCCACCGCTCCAAAGCCACCAAAGAAGATCCATCGCATCGTCTTTCGCCAACCCTAGAGAGAAAACCAAATTGTTATATATTAGTCAATTGGTTGATATTATTAACCCATAATTTCTCCCTTCTAAATTCGTGGTTTTAATTTCTCTATAAACTCACATTATAATTAATAAGAATTTAAAATCAGAAATTGAAAAAAAAAATTAAAGCAGATTTTTTACAACCAATCTAAATTTTTCAATCTCATCGCATTCTGGTCTAAAACGTTTAGGTCATTCAACCCATTAACCGGAATAAACCAAATGAGATAATATAATTTGAGAAAAATATTGATTTAAGAACAAACTTACCAAAAAAAAATCAAATTGAACACTAAACTCGGTTATTATTGATTAAACAACATATTTATAGTTGACTTTTAATCAAATCTTCAACTAAACGGTTAATTATTTTTCAACTAGTTGATTAAACAGTGTTGCATGGGATAATAAATGTCGGTTTTATACCTACGCCGTTTAGTTATTTTTTGGGTTTAAATTAAAACTTCTCACCGTTTAGCGCAGAGTTAAAACAGCACGCAAGTTAAATATATTTATTGAAAACGCCTCGCCGTTCGAAAAGGCGTTTTTATCCCTTTCCTCTTTCTTTCTTCGGATTGTCTATCTTCTTCCTTAGCTACTTCTGTTCTGTTAAACCCTACGAGCTTCCTCTCTACGATTGCTCGGTATTCACAGTAGAGGGAACCATGAATCCCTCACTCGTCGCTGCCATTAACGCTCCAATTTCACCTTCCCCTCGGTCTCCTCTTCTCTGTCACTTCCTGACTCCTTTGCCTCTCCGTTACTCGAAGACTGAGAGTCTAACTCGCCGTCGTTATCGCGTTTCGTTTCCTCGTAACTCAGATACTTCCTCCGACCGAGTATTCGTATCTACGCAGGCGAAGAATTCCGATGTACAC
>WJSH01001290.1:1843-19757 GCA_009757365.2 Lepidium campestre | reverse complement strand
TTTTGCTTGGGGAAGAATTTGGTGATGAACTCTCTCTTGATATTCTCCCAAGTAGACACAAGATCGGAGGGTATGTTCTTCTCCCATTGAGAAGCATTATTTCCCAAAGAGAAGGGAAATAATATCATCTTGATTGAATTCTCCGGGACTCCATTGATTCTCACAGTCTTACAAAGCCGCTCAAATTGATCCAAGTGATCAAGAGCATCTTCCAATGGTAGACCATTGTACCTATGGTTCTGCACCATATCGATCAAAGTAGACTTCACCTCAAATTTATTAGGAATCCCAAGTCTAGTCTCTCTCAAGTTCGGCTCATCAAAAGCCCCTATAGGTTTCTCTACCGGGTTTTGGCATGGAAGAGGTGGAGTAGGTGGAGGTGGATCATGAAGTCCTTCAACCCCATTGCCATGATCGTCTCCATTGGCCCCTTCTCCATGAAGTATCTCCGGTGGATCAAATCCTAAATCCGCCATTCCTAGCCGAATCAAGTGATCCTCTCTTTCCTTGGCTCTTCCTTCCCTTGCTACTCGCCTACACTCTTTCTCAAGCTGATACAAATCCAAATCACTATCAAGAACTGGTCTTTGGCGACTTCGAAGTTGCATACTCCTTAATCAAGAGCAGAGCAAACACAAGAATAGAAGTTAGTAACAAAGTAAAACAAAAACTTTAGTCGCAAATCTATCCAAATCTTAAAGGCTAATTGCCTAAACTTCCTGGCAACGACGCCAATTTGATGTTCGTTTTTTTAAACAATCAAATAAATACAAAAATATAAACAACTATGACATTGTAGCACTTGAGGTTCGAATCCACAGAGAGCTTAGAACTAACACGATGAGATTCCAAGGAATCGGTTTGAGCTAAAGAAGATAATGCTTTGGTTTTGGTAACAACTTAATGAAAGCAAACAAACTAAAAACAGAGCAAGTTATAAACGATTTAAAGCAATGGATCTAATGATACGCAATCAATCTAGACGGATAACAAACAATTCATGATGCTAAAGGTTTCAACTAACAAGAACCTTCCTAGGGCATGAGGCTCATTCAATCTAGATCAACCCACTCTCATGGCGTTAACCCCTATGCGATCAATAGGTTAAGCTAAACTCTCATTTGCTCTCTTACAGTCTTAAGCATTAGCACAGAAGCTCACAAAGACCATTTTCCACCCTAACATCAACTCCCATTGGATAGGGAAGGAAAACCCACAAAAAGACTCTTTCAGGGCTTTCATCGAACACCTCTCGGGCGATGTCTTTCCCACCATCAAGGTTAATAGTTGATCAAGCTAAACCTAGCATTAAGAATATCTTAAGTGGAGGATCTACATATCTAACAACCCAGCATCAAGATTTATTCATTAACCCCTAGATCTACCTGCCCTTCAACCCACTAGGTGACTACTCACACATATTCAAACAAAACACAATATGAACAACAAACAAACCCATAATGAAAAGAGAAAAGAGGAAAGGGTTAAGAAGAAACTCTTTTTGATTGTTGAAACAGAGAAGTGTTCATAAATTCATCCAAGATTCTTCCTTGTTCTTCCTCAAATCTCAAGTCTCTCAAGCAAAATCCAAATGATAAAGATTTGAAAAACTACTCAAAGGGGAAATGTATGTTGGTTCTCTCCAAAATCCAAAGGGTTTTGGGCTTTTATATTGTTGCCAAGAAACCCTAAAAATGAACCGGGTCAACCCAGGACAATTCAGGATTGACCCAACTTAAAAGTGAAATAGAAGGCCTTTGCAGCCTAGGACCAGTCGGTCGCGGCTTAGGACCAGCCAGTCGCGGCCTAGGACCGACCGGTCGCGGCTTGGGATCGGTCGATCACTGGCTCGCCTTGGCCGGTCGCTGGGTTTTAGTTCGTGTCTTGCAACTCGGGTCTAGCCGGTCGTGTCTCATCCTAGGCCGGTCGTCATTCAGCTTCGGCCAATCACTAGAGCGTTCGTCAATTCAAGTAATGGTGTTGGGCCGGTCGTGTCTCGAGTCCGGCCGGTCGTGTCTTGGCCTCGGTCAGTCGCTGGGCATACATCATTCTTTGCACCATAGCCTCGGCCGGTCATTGGTCAGGTTCGACCGGTCGTGATTCTTCCTCGGCTGGTCAATTCGGGCTTGGCCGGTCACGTGGTGAGTCCGGCCGGTCGCCGGTCGCAGCTTGTCTCTAGTCTTCTTGATTTTTGTCCTTCTCTTGTTTCTTCTTCCTTCTTCAACTTCATCACTCATTCTTCCACTCATTCCCTTTATTCCATCCTCCACTCTTGCCCTCTTCAAGGTTCCTTTGCTCATCTCCATCTCCATTGATATCCAATCCACCTAATAGACTCAAAAAGAAAACAATACAAGATTCTCTAGTTCTAGGACTCTAAAATGCGAAATGGATGCAAAACTACACTAAAGTGAGCAAACAAGAGACTTAGCTAATACAAAATGGTCTAAAAAATGCGTGATAATGAAGCTATTTACAGTATATATCAATGGATTTTTTGAGGAAAAAGTCAAAATCCCCAGACTTTAAGGTGACTCCAAAGCCCCTCTGTGCCACCGCCCTGGCTTTTGCTGGCGCTCTCTGTCATGAGCAACAAGAAGAAAAGAAGGCTCTTAAGCCAATCTTTTCTCCCCCTTCGCGATTCTCCAAAGCTCACTATCCTTCGTCAGTTCCCTCATGTTTGACTTCACTCTATTCTCTTGAGCCCGCTTCTCCTCCGTCTCAGAGTGAGTTGCCATCTCACGCTGATGCAAACCCTCTCATTGCTCCTTCGTCGAAACCAATTCATGTGTCTCCGGTGGAGATGTTGTGATTTCTCAAACTCATCCTTCTCCGATTGTTGAAATCTCTGCCCTAGCTAATACTTGGGCTAGTCTCTTCAAATCAGATTCTCGTATGGAGCGACTCGATACTCCCACCTCTCACAACTCGGAGTCCTGTTTGTGTTCATTCTGGATGATACTCTCAAATCAGCTAAACCTGAGTTCAAAGACTACATTTTTGTGAGTTTTCCAGGGCATCCTCCTGATATGGGACGCATCATTGGAAAAATCAACACATGTGGGCTCGTATAGGCCCCCACATATACATTCACAAGCTTAGTTTGGGAATCCTCGTCTTGAAAGTTTGATATACATCATTATTTGCTTGTTTTCCATACATCTTTTGATTCATTTTCATCATATAGAAGTGCATTCATTCATTTTAATTCATTCATTTTAATATAAGTTTTCACTCATTTACATTTTAGAGTCTTAGAATAGAGAATTGCATATTTTTCTTTTCTTTGAGTCTTTTTTAAGTGATTAGGAGCCAATTTGGCTCAGATCGACCAAATACAAGATTTGATCTCGAGTTGAAAGGCGTAATATTATATGCTCCCTATATATTTTTATGTTACAAAGAAGTATATGTAATGTGCTAAGTTTAAACCACCATACACTCCATAACTTGAGAAGCCTCTAAAAGGTTTTATAAGGTTTAGGGCTAGACCATTTCAACATAACTGCAGAGGCATGATCTAGTTTGTTGAATTTAGTGAAAGAAATTTAAGTTTTGATATGGTCTGGTTTTGGTTTTGTGCCATCTTAATTTGAAATGAAGAATCCAATGGTCTTTTGGTTGCAGGATGATGGAGGAGGAAGACATGATTAAACTTTATTGAAAATCTATGGGTCGACGATTTATAATGACGTTGAGGATTAAATAATTGAGGATTTGAGGAGCTTAAATGACGTTGAGTAATTAGAGTGCTCATATACTCTCTGTATAAAGACTTAGCTCTTTAACTAATAGTTTTGTGAACTCATATTCTAATTCTTTTGTTGCAGGCTATATCAAAGTTTTTTTTTTTCTTCATATTCTAGAGTTGTTGTAGTATTGTTTATCTAAGAAACAGTATAATTGATGGTAAAATTGGTTAACAAACTTATAAAAGCATATAAAATCTTTAAAAAATTAAATAGTTAGTTAAAGAAATTCATAAAACTAAATCTTACCTCTTTTTAATTGAGGTACCCCACGTGAAATTTAAACTAAAGATAGTTTTTTTTTAAAGATAGTTTTCTGTCAAAAACTAGGTGGTCCAGTTGGCTTGCCCTTGATGTAGTTCAGCACCAGGTGGAGAGTTCGAATTCCCACTATACTCCAGTTGGAGTATTTAAGCTATAGATCGGGCCTTTTTCGATCCAATTGTTGACAAAAAAAAAAGATAATTTTCGTATAAAATTTCTGAATGTTTTTTATTAAATTTTTATAAACAAACCAGTCATAACTATTTATAAAACTAAATCATACCACCTTCTTAATTGATGGATACCCAGTAAAATTTAAACTAATTTCTTTTAAACTAAAGATAGTTTTCGTATTAAAATATTGAATGTTCAATATCTTCTTTTATTTAGTATTTTTTGTTTGGTTTTATAACGTTTCTAATAAAGGAATAGTATTTTTTGCGCTCGGAAGTATTTCATAAAACTAAACCTTACCCCCTCTTAATAAAGGAAACATAAGTGAAATTTAAACTTTATTTTTCTTAAAGTAAAGATAGTTTTCGTATTAAACTACTAAATGTTGAGTATCTTCTTTCATTTAGTATTTTTGTTTGGTTTTGTAAAGGTTTATAACGTTTCTTATAAAGGACTAATATTTTTTGGCACTCGGACGTATTTCATCAGACTAATCCCTATTCCCTCTTAATTTAGAGGATCCAGTGAAAATTAAACTTAATTTCTCTTAAATTAAAGATAGTTTTCGTTTTAAACCCCCGAATGTTAGAATAATTTGTTTCATTTAGTATTTTTTGTTTGGTTTTATACAGCTTTATAAAGTAGCTTATAAATCTTTATAAACAAACTAGTGAGACCAATTTCATAAATCTAAACCTTACTCCCTCTTAATTGAGGGAACCCAAAGAAAAGTTAAACTTAATTTTTCATAAACTAAAGATAATCTTCGTAATATACCCTCACATGTTGAGTATTTTATTTGTTTAAGTATTTTTGTTTAATTCTATATAGTTTTATAAGGTATCTTATAAACCTTAATCAATAAACCGTAAAATCTTAGGTTTCCAGATCTATTGGAGTTTCAACCGCGGCTTTTGTTCTAGCAATGCTTGAAAAGAAGCACACAACCAAGAGTTTGGTTTCTTGAAGAGCTTTCTTTCTAGATTCTCAAAGAGACCTTATGGCTTCTTTTGACTACAATGAAGTATGATGTTGAAATCTGTTTCTACATCCTCAAGGGATTGCAGTAGATGGCAAGGGCACTTCTTCTCAAACATGCATCACAAGGAACATTCAATTTCATATTGAACAAGTCAGTCATTTTTTTCTTTCCATTTATGTAGATATTGTGTATTCTTCTCAAACATGCATCACAAGGAACATTCAATTTCATACTGAACAAGTCAGTCATTTTTTTTCTTTCCATTTATGTAGATATTGTGTTATCACCTCTGCTTTCATTTAATAATGTATGTTCATGGGTTCCTTTTGATTTAAAGGCCACCTTGGATGGTTGAAACAGAGCCAAAGGAGGTGGTTTTAGGGATATATGTCGATTGACGAAGAAGAAACATAGATGATCATCGATACTTTACTTTGTAAGCAATTTGCTTCTGATGTGTATACACGTACATATTTAACATTCTCATGAGAATATACAAAGAAAAACAAAAGGTTCGAAAAAAACACTTGGATGATGACACAATCGTTCATTTAAACAATTGTATAAAAATCAATGAAGAGTGTAATTTATAGGTGAAATAAAAAGAGTAAAGATCCAACAAGCTCTTTCCATGTACTATATGTTCAATAAAGTCCCAACATTCTTAGTTCCATCACATGACTCTGGTCAAGCTCAGGAACATTCTTGCAGTCACCGTCTTCCACTATATATTTCTGATGTGATTGACATGAAAGTTGTGTTGTATATCAAAAAAATCACATGACTCTGGTCAAGCTCAGGAACATTCTTGCAGTCACGGTCTTCCACTATATATTCCTGATGTGATTGACATGAAAGTTGTGTTGTATACCAAAAAATGCAGACACTGTCTGGTTGAGACATGCCCGAAGAGAAAACACTTTTAGAGAAATCAGGTAGATGCCAAAAAAGAAAGAAACCATCTTAAATTCAGAATTATTCAGCAGTTAAACTGGAGATTTTAGATCCTGAGCACAATTTATGTCTTTGGCCATAGAACGGTTTCAAAAGAGGAAAAAATAAATCCCAGGATACTTCAAATTTTTATGTCTTTCCTTTTTGAATGTAGCAGAAACTATATACAAAGAGAATATATCTCACTTCTCAATAGAACCTTTCGAGTTCATCAAACTTCTCTTTGCAAAGTCATTTTTTACAATGGAATGTGAATTATGCATTTTATCGAAAGACATTAAGAATCTGAATTATCTATAACCAATATCTTTAAATAAATGAGTTAAATGAGGTACCTATTCAGTTAAATTAAAAACTCATTTAATATATGGGCTTATATAGGTAAACCCATATAGACCCATTTAACATTCTTTTAATATATGGATGTATATGGGTTTGGTTTGTTATATCATATCCATATAATAAACGGCTTCCAAATCCATATTAACATGATGAGTTACAATGGAGAAACAAATAGAACCCCATTCAGAAGTTCACACTCAAGGAGAAGCTAATGAAGAAACGAAATGTAGCAAAAGAGGTTTCACGAAGGAGGCTACCTTACTGCCTAAGGAATTCAGTAACAAACCATGGAGAGGAGTCATTGCTTCCTTTCTGATCAAAGAGGAGCCACCTGATGAAACAAAACACCTCAAGCTGAATCTCAACACACATGATCCGGCGGTAACGTTTTAAACCCTCAAGCGATTAAAAAATCTAACATGACTTCTATTTATGCAGATCCTAGAGTTTTGTGGACAAAACATTTTGAAGAGGGAGGGTACGATGTAGTCATCAAACAAAGGACATCAACAACTCACAATGGAGTAGATTTAGTTGTTGTGTTTTTGGCTAAATACACCAAAGATAAAGGGGAGACAAATTTCTTTGGGAAACATGTCAAAGATAAAGGAAAGACGAATTTCTTTGATATGTTTCAGCGGCCTAAACTCAATGACATATGAAACTCTCAAGTTGCTGAGCCAAACTCAAGAGATGGACTTCAAATAACATCATCAGATAACCATGAGGACATACGAGCACTGATCAAGGCGTTCCAGATGATCCAGAGCGAACCAAGCTATGAATTTAACTTATATGGATTCTTGTATGAACCATCTATATCCTTGAAGTTGAATTAACCCAAATGAAGCCCGGAGCTGGAAGGTATAGATTTTACAAGTTGGTGGATTTCCATTGAGCCCGTTTGCACGTCAACGTCAGATATTGTGCAGCCTAGCCCAACTCATATGCGGCCTACACTCCATACAAATTTTAGAATGGTATTGGGCCTTTTATGGTTCCAAAAAGTCTAAGAAAGCTTGAAACCACCATTGGACCCTCCAAATACACTCAAAGGTAGAAGATTGTTCGGTTTGGTTCCATTTAAGGCAAGTCCGGGATCCACTTGTTTTAAGAGCATTCAAACTTATTCGTGGACACCATGAGAACTTCTTAACCATCTAGAGACTCTAGAATATGTCTTTCCATCCTCCATTACGCGAGTATTAGGTGAATCCTCTTATACCTCAACTTACCATATTTGGACACATTCACACTTTGAGCTTTAACTCTCCAACGACTCTTTCCTAATGAACTTCGCTGAAATTTAGACTTATTCAAGCAACTAGAGGCTTTCTAAGGCGCCTAGGATCTTCCCCAAGCTGACCAATACAAGCACAACCCCAAGTTCCCTTACTTGGCTGAGATACTCTTCTTTAGGAGTATAATTGCTAGTTTTGCATTCATTTCTTTCTTGAATTGCTTTTAGAACGATAGTTGTAAAGCATATAAATGTTCACTTTTGTTTTCATTTGTAATCACCTTTCAATCAACTAAGTTTTATACAACAAATAAATTGTTTCTTTTCTTTAAAGTGTGTCTTTCAATTTATATTACCTTTGGCTTAATTTGAGTGATTTAAATTGCTTTTTAGATCCCAAGTATGTGATTCACTTTAGGTTTATAGACGAAGGCTTGAGGATTGCTTGAGTGATTTGAGCATCTTGAGTTCCCAAAGATTGAGCGAGTCAATCAAAGCCCAAGGATTGAATGAGTCAATCAAAGCCCAAGGATTGAGAGAGTCAATTACAGGTTTTACCTCCATCACCGCCGATTTCACAAATGAAGTACCTAGAGTTTCTCTTTATTTAATCTCCAGCAACACCTTTCTTAGAAGTATCTTTGGATTGTGTACCAGCGTTTACTTGCTTTTCCATTGGATTGAGCATACAACCCATCAAAATCAAGGAGCATTTTGACAACAACTCTGAATTATAAACTTTTGGTATCTTTATCTTCATTCTCTTGGGTGAGCATTTCTCCAACATATATTTGCCAAGCTTAAATTGCGACATTATAGGAGAGATTTTGAGAAAGATGGATGAATGGATGGCTGTTGGAGAAAACTTTTGATCGAATGATGCTACTACATATACGCCAAGGTGCTTGCCTTTGTATGCCCTATAATCGAAGATTGGTAAGAGAGAATATACGATCAATGAATCAAATTTCCTAAAGTGAGAAATTGAGACAATATATTGAATCTTGCAAATCCATAATATTATGAAAGCATTCAAATATTATGGATGAACATATTCTTGCACAAATCAAGTTGAAAAGAATCAATAGCCAAATCCTTAACAGAATTGTAGCCAGTAAGATTCATTGTTGGAAATTGAGTATCGTAGTTCGACGATTGCATCCAGGGTTAGTCAATCCAAATTTAGCAGAATCTTGTGAAAAAAATAAATGGAATATCTCTTGTTCACTTGAGGCTTATTGCTAATCTAAAATGAGAGAATAATCATGAAATCCATTGTATGTGAATAAATCAAATATATGATCGAGAATTGGGAATTTATTGAGATTATGCTCGCGTGAATTGAGTGTTGAACTGCATGATAAGATTTGGTTGCATTGTGGAAAGCAATGATCATGGGTTGAATCTCGCCGGGCATTTAGAAACGCCCTAGGAACATTGTTTTTGTAATCCTCGCATAATAGTCGGAAATCGTCTTTGGTCATGCCGAAAAAATTGTTTTTACTGTTGTCAGAAATCTGTCTAAATATATTTTTATGCATAATTATGTTTATTAATCAATATACAATTCCTCCTTATTTAAATTTTTAATAGGAACCGCTGAAAAAAAAAAATTTAATAGGAACCAAATTAGGTTCAATTGTAAATCAATTGAATTTACCATCATGGTAAACCTCTCTATACAATTGCTCTATTATTATTTATGTTTATTCAATCAATATATGATTCATCTATTTAAATTTCTAAATAGGAATAAAATTAGGGTTCAATTGTAAACCAACTTTATTTATAATTATGTTAAAACTATCTATATAACTCTTCTTTTTATTATTTGTGCATAATTATGTTAATTTAATTAATATTCAATTACTCATTATTTAAAATTTAAAATAAGAGTCAAATAATAAAATACTTAACAATAAAAATAAATATGAAAAAACGTAAAATAAACTAATAGGAAACAATAAGTTCCAGACGAAGTAAAAAAAAAACAAATCTTTAGACGAAGATAAAAGATATGAAACATCAAAGTTCCTCCATCTTGATATTTTTGAAAGAATTATGCTTTGAAATTGAAAATTTTCCGGCTGAAGCACCAATTTTTTGACAATGCATTGATTCATCCTCATCTTCAGAATTTGTTATTATAGAAAGACCCTATAAAGAATAAAATAAATTTAGTGTAGATATTAAACTGCATTAGTATATTTTATACTTATATTCTATCATGTAAACTTACCTAAGAAGAACATGTATTATTGAACTCTTTAATCAATTCGAGTTTAGAAATTAGAGAAATTACCAAAATTAACGTTTCAGCTCTATGCTCTTTCAAAAATAACCTTTCATACCTACCCTTTCAGATCTACTCCTTACCAAAACTAACATTTTCTAGATTGTCAATTTTACCACTGCCATTGTTTTCATCCTTCTCCCCTAATTCTCTCGGCTTCTTCTCTCCGATTTTGTATTTTTCTCTTTTTCTTCTTATGCTCTAATTCTCTCCGGTCAGTAGTGATTCATCTTCAATAGTCGGCATCGAAGAAAGAAGAAATTAATTTTGAGGTCTCTCCTTCTTTGTCTTCTTTCTCTATCTCACTCTCTTTGCTCGATCTATAGATATGGAAAGTCTTCGATTTCGAGTTGTTTATACTTGAGACTTGCTTTATGTTGTGAGGAAAAGAAGCATAACAGAGTAGTATATTCAATCTAGACAGAGCATTCACAATGATTTGATACAAACTATAGTACCAATTTGATATTAAAGAGTGACTTTTTAGGCATCAACATGGTAATTGGTATCAGCCGCCAGAGTAAAGTAGAAAAATGCTTGTGATGAAAATCATTGGAAGTTTAACTGTGTTTGGTTTAGTAATGGTGAAGCATTTCTCATTACTTTACTTCTCACTCACACTTTTTTTTGGTGTGTGACTTATGGGGGTGGATTCTCTCGACCGAGATGACATCTACAAATCAACTTTAATTTTTGACTGTGTATTATGTCTGGTGTCAAAGTTAGATCCCATATGATGGGTTTATGAATTGACTGACTGTTGAGAAGTTTAGAAGACAATGTTTGGTGTAACATACTATCGTAAAAGTGTGTATGCATCACCCTAAGTAGCTTTAAGGTCTAACTTTTACCCAGAAGCTTAGGTTGGTTGGTTTACTCTATTTTTGGTAGGGTCCATATCATTGTTGATTACATGATGACTCATGTATGTTGGTCGGTTTTGACGAATATAGGTAGTTAATTAAGTTGGTCATGTCAAGTCAATGGATGCAGTTCTCGATCATGAAATTTTGTTCATTTGTCACTATGAACCATAAAAGCGATCAGGTCTAGATCGTAATTGCATCTCTTAGATTAAACACTGCTTCTTTACACAAACCTTGGCAGTCGTTACCAGGAAACCATCTATTATGTCTAATACTATTTGTGCAGTGATTGTTACGTTACAATAACAACATAAGACTAGAAATTATCAGTTTTTAAGGTATGAAGATCCTTCGGAAGATGTTGTGGTTGTTGAATGCATGGAAAACATTAAGGAAAAAACAATGGTTGGGAATGAGTTCTCAACTAAAGAGCAAGTGCATGTGCAACCCACATCAAAGCAAGATACAAGGGTTGAAAAACCTATAGAGAAACAAGAGAATCTCGTTGAGAAGGCCTACAATGAAGGTGATGAAGAGGAATCTCCAAAGGCACAACCCTTTAGCAAGCATCTCAGCAAAATCTTCACCATTGAATTGGGTATAGATGATCCATGGAAGATACAATTCTTTGAGGAGGTTATGATGAAAGAATTTAGGGGATGGTTCTATGATTAGTATGATCCGGGAAATCCAAGCTCATGCCACACTCCTCTCATGAAAAGTGGAAGGAGAGTCAAGCTAGTGACTTAAAACAAGCTCACTTGGGAGGAAATCCCATGGTATCCTTTGTACATATGTTTAATTTTTTTTGTTTGCTTAACTTTGATGTGTGCTTGATGGACTTAGACCATAGGAATTGAGCTTAGTTGAAGAGGTTTTTATCCAAAGGAATGAACCATTATCATGAAGTTTGTAGATTTGTCAAAAGAAGAATGGAAGAAGGAAGAAAGAAGACCGGCAACGCCCCAACCAAGACCAGGCGAGCCCCAACCAAGACCGGCCGGGCGAGCCAAAGGAACTGACGATCCAAAGAAATATCTAAGTGTGTTTTCTCTTGTTCACACCAGTTTCAATGCTTCTTTCTAGCTCAAATATATTATGTATTACAAAAACTTAACTCATAATTGAGATAACCAAAATATTTATCTCAAATTATAAAATTATAATTTTGCAATACTTACATTATCAAAATAGTATTCAAGTGGAGATTCCGTAAGTACATCAAGTGGAGATTCAATAAGTACATCAAGTGGAGTTGATGAAACAATTGACTTAAACATTCAAGATTCGAGATGAGCTGCTAAAAGAAGGAAGGGCGATAGAGAGAGGTTTTTCACTTTCAACTAAGCTAAGGAGATTCGAGATAGGAACCCGCACTCTTTTGACTGAGAGGCGTAGGAGAGAGGGAGTTCCCCGTTCTTTAACTTGTCTTGTAAGCTGTATAGAGCATAACTAAATTCTTCTTAAGTTCTTCAATTTTCAACTCACACGTAATAGGATCCACTTTCCTATAAGCCACTTCAAGCATTTGAAGCTTAAGTCTTGGATCTAAAACAGCCCATATGGCTAAAATTATATTGTAATCCTCCCAATAGTTAGCAAATTTAACTCTCATATTCTGAGCCATTTGCCTCATATCATCATCGTCACTAACAACATACTGCTTTAGAAACAACTCGAACCTCCAGACTTGTGTGAAATAAACATTAGATGTTGGATATTTCAGCAAATCACAAATCTTTTTTCCATGGTTCCACTCATCCTCTGAAGGCATAGACTTATAGTTAGTGTCAAACAATTCCATGTTCACAAATGCTTTCTTAAACTTCAGTGCTCTTGCTAGCATTTCATATGTAGAGTTCCATCTAGTAGGAACATCAAGAGATAAACATGCTCTACTTTTAATCCCTACTTTCTCTACACATGCAACAAAATGATTCTCTTCTTTGTGGAGATACTTTTACATATCTATCACTTTCTCGAATATTGTGTAAAACACCTTTTGCTAATTCTAAACCTTCCTTCACCATGAGATTCAGAATATGAGCACAACATCTCACATGGATAAATTTCCCATCACATAATTGACCACAACCACTCATCATTGAAGTCTACCCTTGAGGATCCTCTCATTATTGGTAGTGTTATCTAAAGTAATGGATAATACATTTTTTTCCAACCCCCATTCCTTCAAACACTCTAAAACCTCATTAGCAATATTTTCACCGGTGTGTGGAGATTTCAGATCACGAAAAGCTAAAATCTTATTATTAAGCATCCAACTATCATCAATAAAATGGGCAGTTAAGCATATGTACCCCATAACTGTAGCACGTGCTGACCATAAGTCTGAAGTAAAATAAACTCGGCCACGATGCTTTGCAAATACCTCTCTCAACTTTTTCTTTTCTACCTCAAATCTCCTAAACACATCAGCAACAGCAGCAGTTTGTCTACAAATAGACAGACAGTCTGTATTTAGATATTTGTCTCTTGTCCTAACTTTTTCATACTCAACATATTATAATGGTAGATCATGGTAAATAATTATCTCACTAGTCATCTCACGATCTACCTTGTGATCATATGCAGGCCTATATAATTTCTTAGGGACTTTTGGACACTTAGACAAATGTCGACTCAAGTGATGTGTTCCATATTACCATGTGATTTACGATTCAGCACTAACTTAGTACCACAATGAATACACTTAGCTCTTTCTTTTTCACCATTATCTAACCCCAATGAAACAAAATCATCCCAAACAGCTGAAGTTTTGCGTCTCTTACGTGAAGTTTGAGCCAGTTGAGTATGACTTTGTTGAGTCTGAGTTTCGCTTTGTTCTACTGCTTGCAATTCTATCTCCTCGTCATTCAAATCGAGTTGAGCATCTTTCTCGTTCATATCTATAAGCTCATTCTGAGCATTTAAAATTGATATTGTCTGTAGATTCAAAATTCATTCTACAAATTAACAAAGAGACAATTAGTTACCAACAATTAGACAATACAGAGTCTTACATTATCAAAGTCGAAGTAAAAGGGGACAGATGTGAAACTTGAGTGCTGTAAGATAAACACGTAGCTTTAACTTGCATCCAATTACTTAACTACAAGTACTTCAATGTTTTTCTTACGACTTCGTACAAGATTATTAATGCAAATCAACAATAAAATCTCCAGCTAATTAACTTGCATCCAATTTGTGCGGCTTTCTTATCTTCTCTTGGTGAGTTTCTTATCTTCTCATTATTAATGCAAATCACCAATAAAAACCCCGATTTCAGCAAGTTAAGACAAACCCATAAACCCAAGATTCTATTAACATGTTCAGACAAATTCGAAGAAAAAAATCACGAAGAAAAAGATTTGATAAGATGAGAGTTAAGAGAGCAATTTTATCCCAGCACAATCGAGATGAGAGTTAAGATGAGAGTCTAAGCTTCACAATCAAGAGGAAGTTCACTAGTGCTTGAACTTGTCTCCATATCCCCGAGTTGGGTTTCACCTTTCTATTTCTCTCAAGAGTCTATTATCTTCTCAGTGATGTCCCAAGTCGAGTACCTATGCTCGTCTATCTCGATGGCACAAGGCAAAGTGAAACTACCCGGATCTTTCAGATTTGTTGGCGTGAGAGGAGTGATTGTTGAACATTCATGACTGTCCACCAGCATACTTTCATCCATCCTTTTCTCGTGAGTGATCAAATTCTTTGAGTATCATTCCCAAGCATACACATGGGATCCAAACACGCTTATACTCTTGTTTAATTTCTCTTGTTCTTCCAAAACCAACTTCAGTATGTTGTGAATCTCTTCATCTTCAGAGATTGGGGAAGAACAAGCTTTTTCATGTTGATACTCCATGTCCCAAGACTGGCATCTTTTACCATGTTCATATTGGTTTTCTTGAGGAAAATTTCCATATGCAAGATCTCCTTGAATAGGGGATGAGCTTTCAAAACCAAGATAACTAATGGGGTCCAAAGTTATTCCTCTCGCTTGAGCTTCTAGAAAGGACTTCAACCTAGAGGCAAAATCTGAAGCCATGCTTTCTCCCTTGTGATTGTACTGATATACACTATAAATAGCTTCATTATCATGCATTTTCTAGTTTATTTCACATCATTTAGGTCTCATGTTAACCCATTTTAGTGTAGTTTTGCATTCATATCATGTCTTAGAGTCCTAGGACTAGAAAGTCGCATCTTTTATCTTTTTGAAGTCTTATTTAGGTGGATTTGGGATCAAAAACTAAGGAGATGGACCAAGACACATTGGAGGAAAAGAATGGAGAATAAACATTGAAGAAAGGAGTGAAGGTTGGAATTTTGAAGTTGAATGAAAATGAAGGAAGGGAAAGTTAGCAAGGAAGGACCGCCCCAGAGCAAAGGAAGACCGGTCGGGCATTGTTGCCTTGAAGACAGTCGTGCTGTGGCCCGGCCGGATCCAAATCAAGACCGGCTACTTGCGGCTCAGACTGACCGAGAGCGAAGCACAATCGGCCAGACGTGATCCATGACCGGTCCAGCACCATTGCATGTGAAGACGTTCACCTTTTAGCCCGGCCAGACCTTGAGAAGATCCGTGATCCAGAACTCAGAGATTGGCTGGACCGTGTCCAAGACCGATCGATCCCAAGACTGGACCGGCTAGTCCAAGGCCGCTGAAGGCCATTTTATTTTATTTAAGTCGGGTCAAACCTTGTTTGTCCCAGGTTGACCTGGCTCGTTTTAAGGGTTTTTTAGCCACAATATAAATACTCTTAACCCTTTGGGTTTTAGAGAGAACCAAGAAATATTTTCCTTTTGAGTAGTCTTTTAAATCTTTATCCTTTGGATCTTGTTTGAAAGATTTGAGCTTTGAGCATCACCTTTTTTCATCAATCAAAAAGAGTGTCTTCTTAATCATTTCATCTTTTCTCTTTTCATTATGGGTTTGTTTGTTGTTTGTGTTGAAGGGTAGGTAGATCTAGGGGTTTAATGAATGATTTTTGTTGCTGGGGTTGTTAGAACTATAGATCCTCCACTTAAGAGGTTCTTAATGCTAGGTTTAGATTGATCAACTAGTAACCTTGATGGTGGGAAAGACATCACCCGAGAGGTGTTCGATGAAAGTCTAGAAAGAGTCTTTTTGTAGGCTTTCTTTCCCTAGCCAATGAGAGTTGATGTTAGGGTGAAAACTGGTCTTTGTGAGCTTGTGTGCTCAAGCATTAACACACAAGCTCACAAAGACCATTTTCCAACCTAACATCAACTCTCATTGGCTAGGGAAGGAAAACCCACAAAAAGACTCTTTCAAGACTTTCATCGAATACCTCTCGAGCGATGTCTTTCCCACCATTGATATAAGAATGGCTAAGCAGCTTGAACCGGAGCAAGGAAAGCTTAAAGAACTCGGACCAGAGGAGCTAGAGCAAGCAATGGAGATACCGAGCGGACCCATTACAAGAGCCAAAGCCAAGAAACTCCAAGAAGCCGTTGGCACAATGCTCAATCAGGCTGAAAGCAACCTTAGCTCTTTAACTAATCCAACTACATTGGTTGTGATTCAAGCTAGCTAAGGGTTGCATAAGGGAGGTGTGTGTTCTTATACTCTTTTTGCCTTGGTCTAGTTTTGTCCCAACTTGGGTTTTCTAGACAAGATTTTTAATGAGGTAAGTTGCATACACTCTTTTCTCTACAAACTCTTAGGCGACAATGCTGAATAATTCAAGGGAGAAGTGGGCTGAATTCAATTCATTAGAGTTTGGACCTTTTTATTTTAGAACTTTGTTTATGGGCCTATTTGTTTTGGTCTTTTTCCAGCAACCCTAGTTTCCCTCTTGTGTTTCCTATTTAAACTCTCTTATCCCTTTAATGAAAGCATCAAACATTTTATTCTAAAACTTTTCCCACACTTGTTTGATCTGTATGGTGTGTAATATCCATACAACTTGGGATCTCTTTGGTGCGTAATATCCAAAGTGTTCTTAAGCCTTGAAGATCAAGAGTCGACTCATAACTCTTGATAGTTGGTTTCAATCCATTGTTTTCTTTCATTCTTCCATTTTCACTTTGTTTCATCAAATCTGCTGCACTTTCAATTTGACTCGACCCAAGCCCGTCGAGCCGTCGGATCGAGCTCATATTTCACCAACCGTCGTTTCAGAGTATGATCTCTTCACTGGTTAAATTTCATCCCATTCTGAGCACTCGAGAAGTTGACTCGACCCCATACACTCGAGTCACACGGTGGAGACTGAAATTTGAAGTTTCTCAGATCGCATTGAGACTTAAGTAACTAAGAGGATTCAACGCCAACGACCTATACAAAGTAACTAAGAGGATTCAACGCCAACGACCAACGTCATTTGTTCATAGGAACACGTCAAGTGGTATCAGAGCCTCCTTTGTATAAGGTTGTGTTCATCCATAATTTTTATTTGTCTCTTCATATTCTAGGTCTCAGATCTGTGCATAGCAAGAGTTTTGGACTTCCAAAACTGTTGAAAAAACTTTTGTTTCTTGAACTTTTGACTCTTGTTAGCTTAATCCACGTTTCAGGAACATGGCAGGAGAAGAAAAAGTAGGAGAATCTAGTTCAAAACAACAAACTTCTATTGGAAGCTCTCATGGCTACTATGGCCAAAATGATGAAGGAACACTTTGAGGAGTACAGGAGAGAGAAGGTTTCTTCTGATCGTGAGCAAGCACCTGTTAATCTTTGAGCTACTAGCAATATTAACGAGACAAGGGACTACTACTCATCATCTCATTCAAGTCAGAGGAGATCAAGACGTGGGAGAGAAGAAAGAAGTGCTCGTAAAGATAACATGGCTGGGTTGAAAATTCGCATACCTTCTTTCCATGGCACCAATGATCCAGATGTATACTTGGACTGGGAGAAGAAGATTGAACTTGTCTTCAACTGTCAAGACTACATTGAGCTGAATCGTGTCAAGATTGCAGCCACTGAATTCCATGACTATGCACTAAGCTGGTGGGATCAATTAGTAACTACAAGAAGGAGAATAGGAGAGTTTCCTATTGAAACATGGTCTGAAACAAAGG